>JAQZBX010015260.1:25460-37815 GCA_029593785.1 Cabassous unicinctus
AATGAAAAAAAAAAAAAGAATGAACAAGATAGAAATTGAAACCAGTAAAGTTGTGGATGAATTAAAAAAAAAAAGGTGGAAGGTAGGAACCACAACAGAAAGCATAAGAAAGAAAAATTAAGGAAGAAAAGATATAGCATTGGTATACAAAGTCAGTATACACAGAAAATGGGAAATCAAGTAAGGACAAGCACAGCAAAGAAGAAACAAGCTAGTAGCACCTAATTAAAAAAGGTGGATGGGGAGGAAAGAGGAAAGGAAAACAATAACAAAACAAAAACAAAAAACACAAAAAAATAACCCCTAACAAATAAACAAGCCAGCAATCAGACAAAGGTAAGGAACAACAGTGTTCCTTCTTGGGCCCTTGTGGAGCCTTTCAGGCTGCTTGTGCTCATCAATCAATTACCCTGCAGGCTTCTCTCTGCAGGTTTTGAGGTGGGTTTTTGCGATTAAACTAAGTTAATTTTTTTTAAGTAAACTTTTTGTGTGTGTGTGTGAAAAATAAGGGACCCTAAAGAAGCTAGTACAAAAATAATGTCTATGTTTTCTCTGTCCTACTGTATTAGTTGGCTGATAGATATCCTGGTGCATCACTACTGTTAGTGGAGCCGGGAATTGAACTAGGAACTTCATATATTTAAAACAGAAATTCTAAATGGGTTAGTTATTACCCTGTAATTTCTGAGTAATAATTAGGTAATCTAAGCACCTTTAAATATATATATATATATATATATAAAATAACATTTATGTAAGAAAATGCACATATATGCATATGTATTTATATATCATTTTACAAATATTGGTATGTACTGTGAAAAATCTTGATTTTTATGAATAATAAAAAATTAAAAATAATAAATGAATAAAACATACAAAAAAAAAAAAAAAGAAAGCTGTTCAGTCACTTTATCCCAGGCAGATTTTACTCTCCTAGCACAGCAGGGTTCAACAGGTTGTATGAGTAGGTAAATCAGGGTTCCTCATTGGACTCTCCCACGTATGAGGTTGAAAATACTGAGGTGGGAATGCTCTTATGGTAATATAACAAGGAAAGGTCACTGTTTTAGGGTGTTGGTTAGGGGGGAATTCATGACAGGATGCACCTGTAACAGGCTTCTAGGGGGTATGTGAGTGTTCATTCTGTCATAATGTGTTATATTACTGGGTGGAGACACCACATAATGAGTTGGAAGGAGTTGGTCTCCCATCTTAGGAGGACCAATTTGTTTAGCAATAGACAGGCAGAAGTCTCTCAAGAGCAAGAGCGGTTCCTAATAAGGGAGGACAAACCAGTGTGTCAAGATCTCTTGTTGCATTTAACTATGAATCTTGTTATCCAATGAGTCAACCCAGGGTGTTGTCATGGGCACCTGGGGGATGGGGTGGGAGGAATACTCTAGAACAAACAGGGTGTATTTAGTGGTCAGTGTAAATGTTCTTCATTAACATACAGTGATGGACACAAGACATGGTAAATATCATAAAAATTTATAAAAGTGTACAGTCTAAAATGTAAACCATAGTGTAACCCATTGACAATGCTTAGTAGCTGTGTTTCACTATTTGTATATCAGTTATAAGAATGCTACCATCCACATATAAAAAGGTATTAATATAGAGGGGAGGAAAAGGGGAGGATGTTGCATATATGAGAGTCTCCTGTATTCTGTGTGTCTTTGCTTTGAACTAAAATTTCCTTGCAAACAAAATGAAAAAAAGTGAGACGCTGGGGGAATGAGAGTGGGAAGGTGCCACGTTATAGACTAGAGCTCAGATATTACAGTGATGAGAAGCATAAGGTCAAAAAAATTTTTTTATATGTTTCATTTTTTTGATAGCCCAATTTCTTAATTTCATTTTTAGTTTTTTTTTTAAAAATTATGTATTTTATATCTTACGTTTAAACTTATCATTATTACTTCATTTTCCTATTAATTGCATTCAGCTATTTTAATGGCTTCATCTATGAAGAAACTTTGGATCACAAAACAGTTACAACTGGGGCAGGGGAGGATCATTGGTGTGGGGTGTGATGGATGGGGGATGCATGGGAGGAAGTTCACCTGAGGATAAATATAATGTATATAAAAAATGTTCAAATATTCATGGGGCATTGTTGCAGTGGGTGGAGAATCACTCAATAAATGAGAGAATACTTATTTTCCATCCTGAATTGCTCTGCCACATTCTCTAAGGAGCAGCAACATTTGTGCAAATTCAGCGGTACTGACTGGTGAAGGAGGATGATCCACTGTTGGGCCCTTTTTTAAAAAAAAAAATTTATTTAATTATTTATCCCCCCCTTTCTGCTTGTGTTTTTCACTATGTCCATTCGCTGTGTGTTTCTTCCATGTCTGCTTATCTCCCCCTTGCTGTGAGGTCCTGTTGCATCTGCCCATGGCGCCACGCGGGCTGCCCTGCCCTCACAAGGAGGCCCCGGGAGGGGAACCCGGGGCCTCCCATATGGTAAACAGGAGCTCTATCCATTGAGCCACACCCGCTTCCCCACTGATGGGCCCATGATTTTAATGACTAGCCTTGAGTCTTTTCTCTTTTAATTGAAACTTAACTTGTTATTATGGTGTACATAAGTGTTGCCTCCTGAGAGCCTCCTTTTTGCTCAGATGTGGCCTCTTTTTAAGCAAACCCCAGCATATGAATGCATTACCTCCCTCTCAGCATGGGACATGGCTCATGGGGATGAGCCTCCCTGGTTCTGAGGGATTGTTATGAAGCAGCAACTGGTAATGCAACTGGAGCAAGACCTTGAATAAAAAGGGGAACAGGTTAAGACAAATGAGTTTGTATGGCTAAGAGACATCAAAATGTGTTGGGAGGTCATCCCAGAGGTAATGCTTACATACATCTTAGTAGGATCTCATAGAACTCCAAAGTGGCTATCACCCCAAATAGTAGGAATCCTGAGGGACGTGAAGACACCCAAGTCCTTTGTCAGGGCAGATACCTCCAGAGTTTGGTGCCTTCCAGTGGGCCTTACTTTCGTGTTTGTGCTCCTGAGAGTGACAGAGATGGACTCAACTATGTTTTCCCTGCACATGGCTCATCGGTCACTTCTATTCAAACCTATACTTGCTGCTGGAATTTGTAGGTGTATGTCCAGAGACTTGCGTCTTTGGGCTGTCCATGTGCCAGCTGGGCCCAGAACCTCAGTGGAACAGCAACTCCTACACATTTCATAGTATTCACCAAAGGCCAGCTGATGGGGTAATGATGATGGACAATGACTATCCCAGGGAATTGAGATTCTGCAGCTCCAGGCAGGATAATATCATCCATCTTCCCCATGGGATATAAGCTTCCTCTCAATTGGAGGTGGAGTGAACATCACAAACCCAGACTCCTCAGGATGCGGGGAAGAACTATGTACTAGATTTGCCTTACTGGATTTCTACTATAGACATATTGTGAGTCAAGCGATGGATGACATTACAACACTGATGTGGAGCCAGTGGGCACTAGAGGTTCTTGGGGCAGGAAGAGGGGAAAGCAGTTGTAATACAGGGGCTTTTCTGGGACTTGGGAATTTTCTTTAGTGACAAATCTGTGACAGATATAGGACATTTTATATCATCATATAACATGCGAAACTCTATGGAAGAACTGTGGTCTACAATGTGATCTATGTTCCAAGCTCAATGATAAAGCTCCAGGATGTGTTTATCAGTTGCAACTAATGTGCCACACCAATGAAGGGTGATTATGTGGGAGGTTGTGGAAAGTGTGGGAGGTGGGGCCTATGGGAATCCCTACATTTTTTGTGTGACATTTATGTAATCTAAGTATGTTTTTAAAAAAATTGAAATATTAATAAAAAGAATATATGCTTCTCCATTAGAGATTCACAAATGTAAAGAGAAAATCTCCATCATCTCAAAAACAGTAAAAAATTAGTGATGGATTTCTTAACAGAAGAAAATTCTAAGAAAACTTCTTACATCTTATAAAGGTTTCTGAAAAATATAGAACAGAGTGAACATCGTGTATAACATCGTGTTCAACATTTCAACATCGTGTTGAAATGTTAGAAACATTCTACTTAAAATCTGCACCATGTTGTGTACCTCAATTATCACTATTTCTACTCATCGTTGTCTGGAGGTACTATACAGGATATTATGATAAATAGAAGAGATAAATATCCACAAATTGGAAAAAAAAAACCTGCAGTTCTTATTCACAGTTGATATGAATGTTGATGTCGAAAATGAACTCATATTATAATTATGAAGGGAATATTTAAAGTTTTTAGAAATAGGGTTAACATAAAAAAGTAAATTTCATTTCTATATACCATGAGACACAGGAAATAAGTCTTGGGTAAAATACATCTTAAAATAGAAAGCAAACATATAAAAGAGAATGAAATGAATCTCATAAAATAGAAGCAAAATTATAAATTTTTTGAAAGACATTGTAAAAGACAAGTAAATGGGGAGATGTACCTATTGATGGCATTTTCTCTAATGTTGATTATAGATTCAGTGCAATTAATGAATATCCCAGCAGTATATTTCATGAAATTCCTCAAGCATATTCTAAATGGATGTGGAATAGAAAAGAACATTAAAAAAATGACAATACTGAGGGATAACAAGAAGGGAGAATGGACTTTGCAGATACCATCATTTATTATATACCATAAGAATGAAAAAAATGTGATATAACCAGATGGTTAGAAAAAAGTTATCCAATTAAACAAATAGATGTCAGGAATAAATCATCTCCTGCATAACCTCATGCATGAAACTTTATACATGTTAGAAGAAATTGTAGTTTAGTAGTCAAATACTGACTTGATATTTATGGGTGCTGGAAAACCAATTTTCCATAAAGGAAAGAAAAATGAAATTGTATCTTTATTTCACATGACATAAAATATTCATTTCAATACAGATTATATACTTAAAGATAAAAGGAAATTTACATTATTACATGAAAGTATGATTGAATATATTTATCCTGTTAATATTGATACAGATTCCTTCAATATGGCAAAAGATAACCATAGGGAAAATTTGAAATTTTACTATATTAAAATTAACAATTTTATTAAAATCTATCATAATTTGAAGGAAAAAACATCACTAAATGGGAAGAGGATATTTAAAAAGTTTGTCACTTATATAGCATTCATCTCCAAATATATATTCCTATAAAAAAATCCTTTATCTCAATAAGAAAAAAGTAAACAATCCATTAGAAAAAAATATATACAAAAGACACCAATAGGAATATAATTGAAGAGAAAACCAAAATTGTCTTTAAGATACGAAAGATTATTAATTGGCAAGAAAATTCATACTAAACTCACAGTGTAATAACATTTTAACCAATCTTCAGGCAGAATTTAAAGTTGAAAAAGATGATGTGTTGGCAAGAATGTGAGACTATGGGCCCTCTCATGCATTACTTTAGATAAGGGGTTCTTAAATTTTTCTTCCACTGACCTCTTTGCCTGTCAGTTGAAAACCTTGGACCTTTTACTAAGTCCATATTATACTGTGTATTATTTTATTAATATATCACACCCACACCAGCATGTCTCCAAAAGAATAATGTTTTATTGAATTTTAATTCAAGCCCATGGACCTCTCATTAAGAAACACTGCTTTAGATAGTGTTAATTTTTGCCACCTATTTTGATAGGGATTATTATTTTGAATATATGCATTTCCTATAACAGTGATTCAAGTACTAATGATATGACATGAAAAACTCTTGTACATTTACATGAAGTGATAATTTCAACAATGTTCATAGAAATCTTGTTTTTATTATGAAAAAAAAAAAAAAGGAAAACAGTACAAATCACTTGCTCAAAAATAGAATCATGGGTAAATTGTATGCTCTTCATATGATGAAACAGTACATAAAGGAAAAGGAATAAACCAAACAGATTCTTCAGGTATGTAAAACTCAAAATTATACTTCTGAGTAGAAGAGGTCATTCACAGAAGATTCAAAGTAAATCTTTGTAAATAATACATACATATATGTAGGTATCAAGAAGTTACCTCTAAGTCAGAATGAGGATTTGAAGGATGCAGGGGTGACTATCTCCACCAGTGGTTGTTTGAGATAAATTTATGACTCCCTAAAAAAGAAATATTGTAAACTAATCTATTTGTCTAGGTGTGATACCCCTTGATTATATTAAATTCAGTTGAGGGAACCTTGATTAGATTACCTGTCAAGATTGCTTTGAAGGGTTTTTGATTGGACCATGTCAGTGAGGCCTGACTCATGTTGAGTCCCTGAACCTTGGTGGGTCTGATATAAAATGACACACAGAAAGACACACAGGGAAGAGAGAACTCTGTCATTTTTTATCTGGCCATATAACAGAAAGAAGTCTCAAAACAACTAAACCCCCAGGGAGAGACAGTCTATTTTGTCTGAAAGCTTACAGCTGACCTTGGGAATAGAGCCAAGACTGGTATATGAGGCCCTGCAAAAACAAGCCTGCAACTGAAATCAGGAAGAAATATAGCAGTTGATCCTGAGAGAGGAATCCAGAGGGGAAGGCTGAAATCTCATAGAGACTGTCCACCACCTTGCTTCAACATGTGCCAGCTGACTTTTGTAAGAAAGGACCTTTTGTGGTAATTTGAGTTGGAAATTCCCTGGCCTTGGGGCTGTAAGATTTTACCAAAACTTAATATCCTTTATAAAAGCCAACAGATTTCTGGTACTTTGCATTGGCAGCCCTTTGGAAGACTAATACACAACCACATTACCATTCAATTATCCTATACAGCCTGCTCAAAAAAGAAATTACTCTTGGAGTATGTTAGTAGATAATTCTAAACTTAACCAGGTGGTGACTTCAATTGCAGCTTCTGTTCCATATGTGGTATTGTATCCTTGCTTGAGAAAATTAACACAATGAGTGGTACATGGTGTGCAGGTATTGATATAGCAATTACTTTTGTCTAAAAACATCTTAGTAAAGACAGAAAGAAACAGTTTTCTTTCAGCTGGCAATACACCTCACTGTCCTACATCAGAGACATAACAACTACACAGCCCTATATCACAATCTAACCCCTCAAGATATTTGATCACCTTTCCCTTCCCCAAGACATCACCCTTGTCCAGTACATTGGTTACGTTATATTGATTGGACCTAGTAAACCATGAGTAGCAACTACTTTATGGTAATTGATAAGAAATTTCCATATCAGAAGATGGGAAATAAATCCAAAAAAACTCAGGTGAAATTTCTAGGTGCCCAGTGTTGTTGGGCAAGTTGAGATAACCCTTCTAACGTGAACCATAATGTGTTGCCTCTGCCCATCCCTACAACCATAAAAGAGGCACAGCATCTGTTGGAAAAGATGCTGAGAGTCAGAGCATAAAGGGTTAAGCATTCAACAAGCATGCATGCTGGCAGAGACACTTTAGCAAATTCTCCAAGGTCTCTGCATACTGCAGACCTCAGTAGGAGGAAGCAGAGTGGGATGAACCCACCACTAAGAAGTTACTGTATAAAATCCTACGAAAAACTATCTAGTAATACTGGAACTGGTAGCGCTCTCATGCATGAAGCTGAGATATTAGATAGACTAAGGCATTTAGGGCTAGAAACAGTGTTTATACTTATGCACCTTGGTAGACTTCCATGGAAGGCAGTGTTTTTGCTGTAGTAAGAGAAACATAGTGGGAGAGCAAGGTTAGGGGGGAATAATTTATGCATTGTTTTAAGCTAAATAAAAGAAATTGTCACAGTGATCGCTGGGCTGTTTTTTACCTGAGTGAGCTGCAGCCCTCTTCTTCATATGCATCAAATTGTCTGACGCTTCTTTTGTGCCGCACCCTGACAACAACATATGGCGCCCAAGGTGGGGCTCGACTAGTGTTTTCTCATCATCTTTTTCTCTGGATCAGTGCTGTGGAACTAAGGACTGTTGTTGCTGGGTCAGACGGTCTTTGGATCTTGTGTGGTGAGTCAAATAATCTTGATAGTCAGGGTAATGGGAAATCAGACGACTCAATTTGAGGAATATTCTGAGGTTTTAAAGACCCCGTTGAAGAATACAGTTGTGTCTGTGATGACCCACGAGTTGCTAGAACTCTTTTCTCTTGTACAAAACATTGTTATTGATTTTGGGCACAAGGGCGGAATGTGTTAAATTTGAAACAATGAAAACTAGTAATGAAATCATTGCGGCAAGCTTATCAAAAAGGGGAAACAGTTCCTCTTTAATTATAGTCTTTGTGTAGTCTTATTTCTTTTGTTCTTGAACCTTTACAGTCAAATGAAAATGAAGATATTAAAATGGATACTGCTATTGTTAAAACTGTAGCAGAACAAGCTAATGATGATTTTAATGAAAATATATATGAAAAAATTAATGAACGGGCAAAGGCAGATAAACTCATGTTTAATAAAAAGAAAAGAAAGAAAAAGGGAGTTTATGAAACTTTTCCAGTGGTCGTTAAGCCGTCTGCTCCAAAAGATGTTTTATTGTCTTTTGAACCGATGCCTATTACCACTGAACAAATATTAGAAATAAGTCAATGGGCTGGGGTTCCTCGCCAAGCTCAATATGATGATATTGCCTTTGTACAAGTTCAATTGTGCTGCCTAGCCACCTGGCAATGAATCTCCAACCCTGGACAGGTTGTACAATCATTTTTAAAAATTGTGCAAGGAAATACTGAACCATATGCTGAATTTGTAGCGAGGCTGGCAAATGTGGTCAACAAGACAGTAACTCAATCTGATCTTAAAGAAATGCTTATTCAGATGTTGGCTTTTGCTAATGCTAACGGTGAGTGTAAAAAGGCTTTACATCCAATAAAGGCAAATGGAGACACTGTACAGGATTATATAAAGGCATGCCAAGACCTTGGGTCTAATACATATAACTTGACCTTTTTTGCAGCTGCTATAATGGGACGTAGTCCTATAATTAATAATTTAAGTTGCTTTAAAAGTGGAAAACCAGGTCTTATGAAAAAAGATTGCTGAGCCAGAACTGGTGTGAGAGCTCCATCTAGTGGCAATAATAAATCTATACCAACTCATGTGTGTCCAAAATGCCAGAAAGGGTTACACTAGGCCAATGAATGCCATTCTGAATATCATAAAAATGGCAGTCTCATTAATAAATTGGGAAACTTCCTAATGGGCCTTGCTTGGGGCCTTCAGGCAAACAATATGAGCACTTCCCAACCTAGCTCAAATCTACCTAGTCAGCAACGGAGCAGCTCAATCCAGCCTGTAACATAACTGAAAGCAGTTACCAAAAGCAGTACAGCTGTCGATCCTCCCTCAGCTGAAACTAAGTTTATTATTCCTTCACTAAATATACCAAAAATAAGAACAGGAATTAAAGGGCCTATCCCAAAAATCTGAACTTTAAGCCTAAGTGTACTCCTCAAAAGTAATAATCCAAAATATATATGTTAAATATCTGTGTAAACTGCTAAATTAGAGCTTGACTGTGTTTCTGCTGTTTAAGTTGTCTTAGCTGGTTGCTGATTATGAACAAAAGTGTTTCAGAGAACAAGCTTACATATTACAGGTAACACAGATTCCAGAAAAAATTCTAAAAACAGTAAAATCAAAGATGTGAAATGATGAAGAGCTTGAACACAGCCATACCAAAAAAGTGAAAATTATGGGTCAAATTAGTAAGCTTTATGTTTATGTTGGTGTGCCATAACTCTTTTTGAATTTGTCTGTTTGTTCAGTGTCAGAGTATATTTTGATATCTCTGGATGGTAATATTAAATTGATAAATGAAAATTCTTACAAGAGCTCTACTAAAATATGGTAAATTTCTTCAAGAGAATGTGTTCTGTGAAAGTAAAATTTGTCTTGAGATAAAATCATTATAGTCTATGTGGTTAAGAATAGTTACAGAGAGTTTGAAGAAGCACTGTTTAAATGAAAATATTTAAATGGCTAATTCCAAAAAATCATATTAAACAGAAAACCAACTTAATAATAATAATAAAAGTAATTTCATATCAGGAAAACCTGTCAGCAGCCAGCCTCCCCTGCCAACTTGCCTCTAAAGGGCTGTTTCTAGTGCTACATGCTGCTAAGTATTTAAAATGAAGAAAAGTTATATTTACATGCAACCAATTTAAATTATCATTCTAACAAGTTTGTTTAATGTTGATGGTAATTGTATGTTGTCAGAAGTTTGCTTGAAAACAGTTTCCAAAATCATTGTAGTAACTTAAGTATGGAAGGTATATAGAATGTGTTTTTATTCTTAAGTAAAAAGACAATAATTTTGTCCTAAAATAAAATGATTGCTTATTAAGAAAGAGTAAAATGCAGGACAAAAGCTAAAGGAATACAGAAATTGCAGAAGGTGTGTGGAAAAGGATTTTTGTGGTCAAAGCTAAGTAAAATTTAAGCAGTCTATCTATAAAATTTAAAAGCTTTAATGTCAAACAATATAATAATATGAAGTTAAAGTTTTATTCTTTCTCAAAGTTCCTCAAGTCAGTAGTTTGTTAGTAAAAGTTTACAAAGTTTTTCTCCTAAATAATCAGTATGCAATAAAGAAATTCTGTTTTATCAAAATAGCTTCTTGTACTTTAACCTTATCATTTCCATGCAGAAACAGGTCTTATCACTTTTAAAAAGAACACAACGTTCAAACCTGCTTTCTCGGAGTCAAATTCTAAAGAGTAGTTTTGTTTCAAACTGTCACAAGTAACTTGGTCTTTTAAAGTTCATGTGATATAAGTTGAATGAAGTATTTAAAACTGTTGTATAATTAAAATAAATTTTCTAATTTTAGAAAAATTAAAGCTATATGAATAAAAAGTTCATATGAATACTTTAAGAGTGTATAAAATTCCTGAAAATACAGTATTGTTTCAATATAATATTAAATAAAATATAATGTTATTAATCATAATTTTTAGTTATAAGTACAAAAAGAAATCAGCCATTAAGTGCTGCCAGGGTAATGCATAGCAGTAAATTATAGTAAAATAAAATAACACCCCAGCAGAATGCAGTGGTCCCAAATATTGCTGGTTTGTTACAAGGGGTTAATATCCAGTTATGTCACTATCACTTTGTTTTAAAACTTGCTAAGGCTTTCTTTGTTTTTTTCTTAGACAGGTCAAGCCACCCCACATTCCCCTTTCTGTAAAGCAGCCAATAATAAATCAAGTTTATATTCAACATTGTAAGCAACAGCCCCAATTCTAATTATGATATTAACAACAGCATCAATGTCAGTATTAAAATTAAAAGTTAATGTATAAACCCACAGCCCAAATAGGAAATACTGATTTGTTTTTACCTATGCCTCAAACTATACAAAGTAAAGAAATTAAGGTCATTGCTACTAAGAATCTTAAACACTTAAAAAATAAAAGCGTATTAATTGGATGTCTGTTGTTATATAATCTACTGTAGTTCTGAACAATGTATAATATACTTAAATACTAATCAAAACTTTAGTACAATACATTGCATACTTAAGTAATTTAATAACTTGTATTTTACATGTAAGTGTGTTTTATTAAATGTATATGTAAATCTCTTGTTTTAAGTTTCAAGAGTCCTGAAACCAAATGTATTAAAAAACAATTTTGGTAAGTATTGTTCAAGCCTAAAAGTAAAGCATCATACAAAAAGTTTGTTAATCAACAAACCAATGCCTTACTAGTTAACACTTTTCATATTTCAGGAAGCATATTGGAAATTAAAATAGTAAGCACATCAAAAATGTTTTGTAACAAATTTAAAAAGATAAAGTGCATTCCAACGGGTGTTGTATTCCTCCCTGGGGGAGCTGGCCACTCTCCCAGGGACTGATGCATAAGCCTTAAAATGTACAGCTCAAGGAGTGTTGTGTTCCTTCCTGAGGAGGCTGGCCCCTTCCTCGGGAATTAGCAAAACACTCACAGGTTGACATCTATACTATCAAATTTATTAATCCTAAAAACAGTCAACCAAAACTCTAGTATCAGTTGCTACTTCAACACTTCCCAGCTAAAAGCTAAATATTGGTAAGTATATATATGAAGCTGCTCTATTTATCTGTCATTCTGTAACATTGTTCAATATTGACTTAATCTTTTAATTAGTTATATTATTTATGTTTCTCGCTCTAATTGTCAGTATAAGCTTATTAAACTAAATATATATATTAACATTTATTTTATATCTATCCAAAACTCTAGCCATCAATAAGCCAAATATATCAGTGTATTAGACAACTAGTTTAGTGGAAGAATAAAGATAATAATTCAATGGGAGAAAGCAAAAGTTAAGTTAGGATATAGGGTCGAGGTTTTGCTCTTATCATTATAGATAAAGGAGACCAGCTTTGGGTCCTGTCCAGAC
>JAQZBX010015261.1:0-37712 GCA_029593785.1 Cabassous unicinctus
GGTCCTGCCGCATCAGCCCACCGCGCCGAGCGGCCGGCCCGCCCTCACAGGGCCCCGGGAAGCGAACCCGGGGCCTCCCATATGGTAAACGGGAGCTCCATCGACTGAGCCACACCCGCCTCCTGATGAATTGCTCTTAACCAAAAGGATACTTGTGATGGCAAGAAAATTATGTGTCTACAGAGAGGGGTTCCAGCATTTGGAATTTGGAAACTGCTTCTCTCTCTCTCTCTGTTTTTTGTTGTTGTTTTTTTTGCCATTTGATCCATTATTCGATGAATCTGGCATCCAACCCTCTAGTACAGCCAGGAATAGATATCCAATGCTGGTGCTATGGTGGTGGGCTGACCGACAGACTCATAGTTCCAGAACACTCGAACGATGTAGGGTCAGGATTTTGTGTCTTGCAGAAATTAAAGTTTATCACTCAAAATGACCCCTGTCCATTTCTTACTGGTCGTCAAGCATGGGATATGGTTGAGTGTGGAGGTGGAGGTGAAGGGAGACCTTCAGAATGCTGGCAAGAATGTTTCAAGAGGCTCTAGGGCACTCATATTTCACATGCCCTGCCCTCATGAAACCCACATTAAAATAAATTTTGTATAACTAATAGTTGACCTGTATTTGAGTAGATGACATCATAATATTTTTTAAATATTTAATTAAATATTTATTCATTTTGATTTTGCAGTTTTTATATTTGGGGTCCAGTAATTATTTTTCCAAACTTCAACATTTTCAAAAACTTTTGAAAAGCATATAGCCCCTGAAAACTCCTGGGCTCTGTGGCCTCAGGACCTAATGGGTTAAAGCAGTCCTGGCAGCAGGGAAAGCCTCGAATTGGGTAACAGTGGCTAGGACGGTGAAGAGTTAAAATACCACAGAAGGAGAACATTTCAGGAAAACAGTATACCCCTGTTCTTTATCTTTTGCTGAGTCACTTGCCCAATGTTTTCTTGGACTAAAATTCACGCTGTTTCCCACTCTGTGCATTTACAGCAAGAGGAGCCAAATTCTATTTGTATGTGAGTGTATGTGTAAGTGTGCTCTCATGCATTCACAAACCTTTGAAACAAGCTTTGCAGATTCTTGACACTGTAGTAAATCTATCCAAAGACATTCCCCCCACCCACATATCTGAAGCCTGCACTTTTTTATTACAAAGAAAAAAAAAAATAGCTGGCCTATATTGGGTGCCTGCTCTGTGTGTTATTTCATTTGATTCTCATAACACTCCTAAGAGGACTGTCCTTCCTGTGGATAAGGGAACTGAGGCCCCATGAGGTTCCCATGGCGTCACAGCTGGTTAGTAACAAAGGCACTTGCCTGAAAATCTTACTTCTATTTCAAGCTGTCACAGCATTGTAATGCTTTACTACTACGAAGCTGTAGGATGTCAACACATATTAATTTTTATATTGAGCAAGCAGGCCTCCTAAGGGGCAATTATAAAGCACCTCTATTTTATTTCCCACTGTTCCTTCAAAACCATTTGGAATGGCTGGTCCTTCTCCTGCTCCTGGATGAAATCTAGGTCAAAGTCCATGACTTTTCTCAGGAGACATCACTCTTCAGTAATAAAAAGGCATCTGATCACTTCTAGTCACAGTCACACATTCTCACACACATGCACATACACATGCACATCAATCCAAATGTAAATTTGAAAAAAAAATTATCAAACTATTTATCAAATTATTTAAAATGAGAGCTCATTCCCCTGCCACTGCAGCTCAGGCCTGCTTCCAGCTCGCCACCTGCAGTGGGAAGGGGAGTTGGTTCGGCTTCTTCTCTGCTTACTCTCCCAGTCACCCCTCACCAGCTACAGCTTCTGATCCCTTCAGGATGGAAAGGGGATAGAGAGAAGAGGGAAAGAGTCAGGAGAGGTCTTACTTGTCTGGAGCCAGTATGGCCTTAGTTACCCTGACTGTGGCAGATTTTGAAATCACACCCTTTCTTGTGGGGGCCTATGTGAGTTCCTTAGACTCTCCATCATCCCTGTTTGCCATTCCTTGAACCAAGTAAATGCATCTCCATCAACTGGTAACTGACAGCTCCTCACACAAACCCCTATTCCTTACCTCTTCAGGTGGCCCTCCTGCCAACATCTAAAACTCTCCCATTTGCTCACAGCCCACACCTAGATTCCAGGAAATACTGATGCCTCCTTGGTTGGACAAACTGGAGTGTGGACTCTCCCAGCAAGCAACCTCTCTACACTCCACAGTTAGATTCTTAAGGCTCTTTAGGGTGTTCCAGGCATGGATCCTTCACCAGCTCAGGGTAGTCCTATTGAAGCCCCTTTCCCCAGACTTTCTATCAGGAGCAATCACTTGCCTTCACTATGGGGTGGGGGGTGGGGATGCATCACTACACACTGAGCTGTCCTCCAAATCCTATGCTAATATTCAGCCCCTCCATTAAACTGAGAGATGAATGTCTTCCTATAACCTTGAAAAGGCAAGGGGCCAGGGTTGCACGTCCTGCCTAGGTTGTCTGGAATCCCATTTTGGGACATAAGGGTAGTTGGCTCCTGTTGTCTTGGTGTTTCATACAAAACCGAGCCTGGGATAGTTCCACTTCAACATTCTGTTACAAATATGTGTCAAATAAATGAATGAATGTCTATCAACTATCCAATTTTCTCATCCTTTGAATGGGAGAAAGACATTTACTCTTAAACTACTTCACAGCATTGTTTTAAGGATTGCAAATAGAGTAAAAACAAGCACAACACAAAACACCAAGAAGAGCAGAGAGCCCAATGCTAGGAAATGAATTTTAAAGTGTCAGAAAATTATATGAGCTCCATTAAGTATATGGAGGTATATTTTCAGATGAGGAACTCCATTAAGTAATCATAATTGTATAAAATAACCATCACACCAGTCCACTCTATGCCCCAGATAAGACTCTGGCCCTGGAAAAAAAAATGTTTCTGGTGTGTTTTAATTGAGGGACCTTCTCTGAGGTGAAGGGGAAGCCCAAGCACAAACTTCAGAGGTGCACCCAGCTTGACTCTTCAGGTGCTTTTTGACAACTGAGGAAACTGTAAAAGGGTGTGAAACTAGTGAGGTATTTGCTTGTTTAGTTGCAGCTGCTACATTCCCCAAGAACTGAGAGGGGGAATTATCAGTATTCAGAAAAGAGAAGAGGAGAGGGGAAGGGTATCAAAAGAGATTAAGGTAAGAAAAGGAGCTTTCTCTGGAGAGCTCTGTGCCTTTACTTCTTTCCAAAGGAGGTGACCCAAGAATACATGATGAGAATAACCACCATTGTCCTCTTCATCCAAAAGAGCTTGATAAATCATGAGGCCACTAAAACCAGATGGGTTTGCCAGCTGGCCAACCACACCTCCAGAAAGGAGCATCCACAGTGTTTCCAAGCACTTTCAAATGTCTCTTTCAGATTTAAGAAGATTATCCCAATCCCAGAACAGAGCATGGTTCAGATGCTGTGCCACCTTCTGGAGTGTCTTCTGACCAAGGAGGACATCCCTGCAGACTGCCCCAAGGAAATTTATGAACTTTATTTTGTGTTTGCTGCTATCTGGGCTTTTGGTGGAGCAATGGTCCAAGACCAGGTAAGAGGATGTGCTGATGTTAACACCCATGTGCTAGTCTGTACTGGAAAAGATTTGGAAATTTCACTGTCAAGTGAAATTTCAGAACCAACTTGAAAGCATCAGAGTTATCCACCCACTGCTCTGCTAGAGACATCAGTCCCCGTAGAAGGACCTCACAGTGCTAGAGATGAGATTGTGGTGTATGTTCGGAGCTGTTGTTTTTTAAGTTAATGAACATATCTCCTGATCTCAATGGAGCAGTTGCAGTGTTTGAGTTTGAATAGTTGTTGGTATAAGTGCATCTACTCTTCAGGATGATGTGTATTTTATAGAGAGAGGTGGGATGATCCTGTGCTTAGGAGCTTCAGTGGAAGGAATCCCTTCAGCCTTGGAAAGATTGTCAAGAACAGGGATGATATAGGGCTTCTCTGTACCAACCCGGAATAAGCAATTATGTCTACATACCCCTGAAACACAGAACTGTCCAAATACGTGTGGCCAAAGGTTAATTGGCATCTAGAGGTGGGAAATAAAATGAGAATTTATCTCATGGTGCTAGTTGCTATGGCCTCATGTGGTTTGGTGGAAGGGATGTTGCCTTGGAGTAACTTGGGGTAAAGGGCATCCTATCCCCTAACCCTTCATGTATTCCCAGCCTTTTTCTTTACTTATTTCCCATCAGGTAAAAAGTATTCTATCTAGTAGCAATGTAGTCAAGGTTATGCAAGCCAACTGAGAATTGCAAGCTCTCAGGCAAAATCACATAGTGGTTAAGAACATGAATACTGGAATTGGTAGTACCTGGGTCTGAATTTTAACTCTGCCACTTATTAGCTGAGGTTAAGCAAGTTATTTAACCTCTCTATACCTCATTCTCCATTCTCCCCAGGTGTACAAAGGAGATGTGGATGATGACAGTGGTGCCCAGTTTTCAGGATGGTTGTATCAGAAAATATATACTATCCTAATTGCCTTACATGAATACATGCAGGACTCTGAGAATAGTGATGGCACATATACATGCTGACTATGAATATTAGCCTAATAAAAATATGCAAAGTATCCAGTTTCATAGCAGATATTTGGTGCCTCTCCCACAACAGGGAACAAACCAAGCTGCAGTTGTTGGAGAACTTTGATTTAGTCTTTCTGGACGGGGTTGGTTAAGGGGCTTTTTCAAGGAAAGAATTAAAAAGTTTTAGCCTCCCAGGAAAAAGCCATATTCTAGGAATCCTAAAGGGAGATGAGCTGGGACAAGAATTTACAATTAATTTCTTGTCCATTTTCACAGGCTCTGGTTGTAACATCCACCCTACCTCCCATCACTCCCCAACGTGTTCTTTGGTGCTCAAAATTCAGAAAGTAGCTCCCAGAATCTCTCAGGAGCTCAGAGCCAGATGCTGGCGTGGGGGGAGGGGTGGGGTGCAGTATCTCCCAGGGCTGGAGGATGCCTGGACTGGGATTTTGACTTTGGAGAACTTCATGATGTCTGTTCTGCAGTCCTTGGAACTTCTCTATAGACTGCTTTTTTTTTTCTTTTTTTTTTTTTTTTTAACAGCTTTATACTTCCCCCTTTGAGGCAGGGATGCAAAGATTCCAGCAGAATAAGTGAGACCTAGCTGAATTGCAGAGATCCAGAATGCATAGTTTATTGCTTTCTATCAAATGCAGTGCCTGACCTTTCGGCTGCTGAAATGTCAGACAACTGCTGAGTTTCTTTCCCATATTGGTGCCGAGCAGGCAGTGGGGTATCAGGATGAAGATACTTGGTCAATTTTTCTATCCCTGAACAGAAATGACAAAATCCACTCAACTCTTTTTTAAAAGCCCATGAGAAAGCCTCTCTTCCAGGTGTCCTGGGCCCTGGAGCACTTGGAGCCATAGGTGGCCCTGCTGGCCCATGCAGAGAGGACAAGGGTGAAAGCTTTTAGCCACAGGGAATGTCCAAAACCCAAACACAAACTGCCTTAAAGCTAAACACCAAAAAATAGTGCTGTAAATTGAGAAGTGGGGATTTGGTCAAAATACTCACATCAGGAATAGCAATTGTCTTACATTTTAAAAGCTGTCATTAAAGCAAAGCAGAAATACAAAATGGAACTCATAGCTAAATATAAGCTCCAATTTTTAAAAAATGGTCCTGGTGAAATACTTTGCAGCAATCACAGGAAATTACTATCAGCATATGGTAGAAAGAGCACCGGATTGGGAGGCCAAAAACCTGGGTTGCACTTCTAGTTCTGCCATATGCTTCTAGGGGTGTAACTTTCTGAGCTTTTGTCTTTTCATATATAAAAAAGGAATAATTTTAACTTGCTAGCATAACTTAGAGCATTATAAAGATCAAATGAGGTGAAATTGCATTCCAGACTCTCCTACATACAGTGTGCCAGTTAAGCCTTACTGTCATCAAAGCTGAGGGGCAGGGAGGGAAGCAGAGTATTTTCAGAATCCAAAGGAGAGGGGACTTCAGAAGGGGCCTGTCCACTGGTGTCCATCGCTAAAGAAGTGTCCATTGCCCATAGAGCAGAACTGAGAAAAGGCCATTGGATTGGCTCAGCAGAGATGAATATATCCTGACAGTGTCCATTATAGTAGAAGATAAGGTCAAGCACCAGCTCACGAAGGGGGTGATACCCAGCTAATGGCTTAGTTGAGAAATTGGTCATATGGTGCAATGTGGAATTGGGTGTGATGAAAGAAGACCCACCCAAGCGCATTCTTTCTAGATGTAGCCCTCCTCTCAACCTGCCCATATAAACCTGGTTTTCAAAGAAAATTAAAGGTCTTTAATAATTTTATCCATGAGTTTAAAAATGAGGATTTTCCCAAAGTTTTTGATTAAAAAGGACAATGCTGAGGAGTAATAGCATCCCCTTGATCTGAATGCAAATCAGAAGAACAGCAAATAAATCTGTCTCTATGAGAGCCTGGGCCTAATTTCCATTCTCATTTTAAAGCAAAATAATTTAATCCTACTTATTCAGTGGTCACCAAAATGAGGAATGTTGTTTCTGCACAGTCCAGATTCATCACTATGTGCCCAGCTCCTGGCCTGTCCAGCCTTTGAATTCCCTCCTCCCCTGCTTTCCAAGAACATTTCCTAAAAGGTCCAATGTGGGTCTCTCTTTTTTAAGGATTTCTCCTAGGTCTTTGTGTTCAAAAGGTGGGTTTGCTGCCCCCAGAGGGCTGCCAGTAGCAGCAGGTATGTTTTGGGAGTGTGTGTGTGTTGAGTGTGTGAGTGTATATGTGTGAGAATATGTTAGTGTGTGTATGTGTGTTGGTGAGCAGGTATGTGTGAGTGAGTGTATCTGTGAGAGCATGTGTGAGCATGAGCATGTATGAGTGTGTGTGAGTGTTTGTGTCTGTGGTTTTGGCCTCAGTAAGGCAGCGTGAGCATACGAGTGCACAGCCCTATCCCTATGGGCTACTGCTCCTAGATTTTGGAATTTTAACACTTAAAGGAACCTTAGAAATCTTTGCTAGAATCCTTGTTTTACTGATGAGGAAACTGAGGTTCAAAAAGAAGTGATCTGCCTGTGGTTAGGAACCTGACTCCCCTTCTGAAGCTCTTCTCACTCAAGCGCACTGTGCCCCCATGTTGTCTGCCATCATTCTCACCCTTTTACTCCATCCATCCCTGACTGTCTCTTGGAAACTGCTCAGTCTCAGGAACCTATGGAGGACGGGAAATGGTCAAGCTCTCGGACCACTCTTGCCCACTTGGTCACGGGTTCCCACTCTCTTCCATGTTCTTGCACCACCACTTTCCTCTCTATTCCTTCTACTTCCACACCACCCAGCACCACCCTCCCTTTGGCTGCTTGCTTGGGAGGCTCAGCCACGTGGTCAGGTAAGTCTTCTGCGCATGCTATAGAGCCACAGCCGCCAAGGGCGGGGTGGGGGTGCGGGTGGGCGGTTGCCTGGGCCCGGGTGTTGACACCTAATAATATCCTGACGTCTGTTCTGCAATCCTTGGGACTTCTCCAGGGACTGCTTCTTTGACAGCTTTACCAAGCTGAGCCTTGTAGGGTCGATCCTCATATAGGAGCACCGACCTTCATGGAGACGCTGGTCCATGGGGTAGGAGCGCTTGTGTTCCCCAACCTGGACCTCCTGCCCGATGCCTGTTTGGGCTTCTGGAGGTCTGACAGGCTTTGTTTTTGCAGCTTGTGGACTACCGAGCAGAGTTCAGCAAGTGGTGGCTAACCGAGTTCAAGACAGTCAAGTTTCCTTCCCAGGGAACCATTTTTGACTATTACATAGACCCGGAGACCAAGAAATTCGAGCCTTGGTCCAAGCTAATTCCCCAGTTTGAATTTGACCCAGAGATGCCTTTACAGGTGAGTGTGTGGGTGAGGGCTGCTGATTGGACTGAGAACAAGCAATTGCCTCCAAACATCTGCAGCCATTCTAGCAATAGCCTTGTATCAGTCTTCAAGTGTTGTAGCCTTGCTAGGAACTAGTAGTCTCCAGCTACACATTTTTTAGAGTAAATTATAGTTTTAATGAAGTCACAAGATCCCCCAAAGGCTAGGAAACTTGGTACTAGTCACAGCAGACATTCTGGAGGGCGTGGGGAAGAGATAGCAGGGACAGAAGGTTCCAAAATACATTACTGAAAAGAATTGAAAGCAGGGACTCAAACAGATTTTTGTACACCAATGTTCATAGTATTATTCACAATAGCCAAAAGATGAAAAGCAACCAAAGTGTCCATCAACAGATGGACATACAAAATGTGGTATATATGTGCAATGTAATATTATTCAGCCATAAAAGAAATAAAGTTCTGAGATATGAAACAACGTGGATGAACCTTGAAGACATCATGTTAAGTGACATTGGCCAGATACAAAAAGATAGATATTGTATTATTTCACTTATATGAAATACTTAGAAGAAGCAAATTTCATAGAGATGGAAAGTATATTAGAGGTTACCAGGGGCTGGGGGGAGAGAGGAATGGAGAGTTATTGCTTAATGGGTACAGAGTTTCTGTTTGAAGTGATAAAAAAGTTGGAGTAATGGATGGTGGTGATGGTAGCACAATATTGTGAATGTAATTAGTACCACTGAATTGTACATTTCAAAGTGGTTAAAATGGGAAATTCTGAATTGGATATATGTTATAACAAAAAGTTCTAAAAAATACATTAGAGGAGCCACAGGGGGACAAACAGGTAGAGGAAGGGAATGCTCTATACACACCTGCTGTGAGCACCAAGAATGAGTTTATGGAATGGACTCACTGGGTAAGGTAATAATGTCCCATAGCTCCACTCACTATGGATATTCAGGAGGACAATCCCAATGAAGGTGGTGAGATCCACTGTGACAGAATTCCCTCTTCTGAAATGCTCTGGAACATTGTGGGACGCATCTGTTTCTCCCACAAGCTCCTGGCAAACTTGCCACGTTCCTGTTCCAGGCTTGTTTGGTGCACACCAGTGAGACCATCCGAGTATGCTACTTCATGGAGCGGCTTATGGAGCGGCGACGGCCCGTCATGCTAGTGGGGACCGCTGGCACGGGCAAGTCAGTGCTGGTAGGAGCAAAGCTGGCCAGCCTCAACCCGGAGGAATGCCTGGTGAAAAATGTGCCATTCAACTACTACACCACATCATTAATGCTGCAAGGTGAGGGGCATGAGGGAGGCAGGGTGTCTGGGTGGCCATGTCACCTGCCACAGAGCTGGAGTAGGGTGCCAGGCACACCCTCACCCCCAGCACTGTGCATTTCCTCTCACATGCTCTTTCTTGCCTCTCCACTCCTTTCTCTTCTACAACACCTTTGTCCCGCTTTTCTATCACCCCTTAGCCCTGCCTACTTCTCCTGTCCTTTCTCACTACACTCCTCCCTGGCCTATAAATCCCTCAGGTGCAGGCTGTTCAGCACAGCAGTTCAGCACCTTGATGACAAAGAAAACTGAAAACCTATTGAGAGGTTTGCATAGGTTGCAGACTTTGAGCACTGGAAGTTTCTCTAGAGGTCATTTAAGTCACCCCTCATTTCTTATAGATGGGGAAATGGAGTCAGAGGGAACATATGTGGTTTCCCAAGGTCACCATGTGGCAAGGCTGGCATGATGCATCCAACCTTCTGAATCTACCTGGAGCTTGCTTTTCACTGGTTGTTTACTTCCAGGGCTCCCCAGTGGAGATGCACCCTATACAGGGTATGGTATTCAGGTCAGAGATTTCCCTGCCAGAGTCCCTTCCTCATTGGCCCTTACCTATAATAGGATCTCCTTTTTTTATAGAAACACTCAACACATTAGCCTTAGAAACGGCTCCCTTTTGAAGAAACATCCAATCCTTTCTCCCAGCAGGGCTGGGAAGAAACCCTGCTCTTTTCCCCACATGGTAACAGCATTGCCCTGTGCTCTGTTACTCTGCTGCACTTTCCTTGGTGAGACACCAGGGAAATCACCACACCTCGAATGCCAAATCTACTAAAAGTGAGGAGTTCCGTACATGAGCTGTTTGCAGACTGGTAAATTATATTATATAGCCATGGCTTAACATGAAAAGTGAACTTGGTCTCTTCTCTGATTCCATCATTCAAGCTTGTCTGAGTTTGCCAGAGCTGCTATAAGATATACCTCATGATGGGTTGACTTAACAAGAGAAATTTATTGGCTCATAGTTTGGGAGGCCAGAAGTCCAAAATCAAACAGTTGGCAAGGCTGTAGTTTCTACCCAGAGTCTGTAGTGTTCTGATATTGGCTTGCCACAATCCTTGGGGTTCCTTGCTTGCATCCCTACCTCTTGTCACACAGGATTTCACTCCCTTTGGATCTGCTCTTCTGGTTTCTGTTTACTTCTAGTTTCTTCCTGTGACCTTCTCTTGACTTCTGTATCCAAATTTCCTCTCTTTACAAGGTCTCCAGTAATACAGATGAATACCCATCCCATTCAGTTGGCCACATCTAAATAGTATCTTTGAAGATCCTACTCACAAAGGAGTGCACACCGTAACCTTAACATGTTTAGTATTAACGGTATCAAAGATATCACAGGAATGCAGACAAAGATGTGAACATGTCTTTTCTGGGGAATATAACTCAGTCTGCCACAAAATCTTAGACTAGCAGACTTGCAAATCAGACCTCACCTTGACCACCAGTTGCTCAGACTCTACCGTTCTAGCTAGTCCTTCTGTGTATGCATACCCAGAGTGAACCCCAGAGTCAACCACCTAGGTTGTTGTTGCCCCTGCTAGTGCTCTAACTTTCCAAATTGCCCTGTGAGAGAACAGCTCATTCTACCACCTTCTTCCTGCACTGCTTTGCCAGATCTTCCAGGATTAGGGTCCAGCAAGCTCCAAATGCTGGTGGGGAGCAGCCCTGACTCTGTTCTCCGCCTCTCATAGGTGTTTGGTGCCTGAAGCTTGTAGATGGAAATTGTTATGGTTGCCTGCCCCCATTTGGTGACAGAAAGGCTTCTTTACCTCTTTTTTGAACCACCCTCTTGACTTCATTTAGTGCTGGGCTGGTAATTCTTTCACCATGGCAATCCCAATCCAGAAATACCGTTGTAGTTCTAACATGAATGTTAACAAGTAGGACAAAAGTGTAACAATGAAGACTAATGTCAGAACGTCACTAGTTTATCAATGATGTGAGTATCTTCTATTTGAATACTGAAAGAAGAATTTTTCAATTTTTTATGTACTGTTCACAGCATAACAGCTACAGATGCGATATACTTTTAAGCTAATATTAATAATTTCTGACTATAATATTTTACAATACTTCTGAAAAAACAAGCCCTGGTGTGTAGCATTTGCCAATTTCCATGGTGTAAACACTCCCACCATATCCAATTTCAAACTACTGTGGTATATCAGTGAATATGGAGTTGGGCAGAGATTTCCAGTAGCACACATTATATAGTATTTCTACTTTACAGACACAATCAATGAAAATAACTTTTCATCCACCCTGTGAGCCCATTGCTCTCTTTGCAGCCCATTGCTCTAATTGCTGTTTGGACTAAAGACCCTGTGTAATTACAAAAAGATTAGATTTGTTGTGGTATAGTCTGTTTTAAAGGACAGGTAGTACACCAGATAGATGTGCAAAAATGTGTTTTTATAATTTTTCTGTAATGGCATAAGATGGGAGATAACCTAATTACCCATAATTATATCCACATGGCAGACTATTATGCAGCTATTACAAAGAATGAGGAAATTCTGTATGTACTGAGTTGGAACTTTTGCCAAAGTTTTGTTGAGCGAGAAAACCAAGATACAGAACAGTGCATATAGCATGCTCCAAATTGTGTCTTGTTTAAAAGGAGATATATGAAAATTTACTCCCTTATATGGCATATATATACACACATCTATTCTTATATATACTTGGACTATCTTCAGAAGGATACACCAGAAACTGGTCACAACAGTTGCCCCTGGCAAGGGGAACTAGATGCTGAGAATGGGATGGGGAATTATTTAAACTTTTTTTTTAAAGTTACTAAATATTTCAAGCATGCAGAAAAGTACAGAAAATAAGATAACAGATGCCAATGTCCTCACCACCAGATTTAACAGATGCTAAAATTTTGTCATTTTGCTATGGATCTTAGCATTATAAGTACAGCTCACCCACCACCCCATCCCTTCCTCCTTCCTGCTCCTTGTTAACCGAAGTGTTAGCACTGATGTGTATCATTCCAAGTTTACACTTTGGTTACATATCTGCATCCATAAAAAACATACAGTGTTGTTGTATGTCTTTACATTTCAAGTATATGATATCATACTGTAACTTCCTTTGCAACTTACTCTTTTCATAGCTGTTAATGTTTTTATACTTGCAGACCTAACTCATTCATTTTCATTGCTACAGAAAATACCAAGGTGTGACTGAATCACAGTTCATTTATTCATTTTCCTACTGAATGGCAGCATATTTTTTACATTTTTCCCTTTAAAAAAGCTTTATTGCATTATAATTTACATAAAATAAACTATAAATACTTAAAGTGTGCAATTTGATTAGTTTTGAAATATCTACATGGCCCTGAAACTGTCAACACAGTTGAAATAATAAATATACCCACTACTTCCAAAAGTTTCCTCATGTCCCTTTTTAGTCTCTCCTTCCCACTACTCCCATCCTTCCCCATCTCTAGGCAAACACTGATCTGCTTTGTGTCACTATAGATTAGTTTGCATTTTCTAGAATTTTATATAATGGAATCATACAATATGTACTCTTTTTTTGTCTGGCTTCTTTCACTCAGCATGATTTTGAGATTCCTCCATGTTGTCAAGTATATCAATAATTGCTTTTTTTCATTTCTGAGTGCTAAGATAAAATATGTAAAACACTTTGATTCCTAGCATAGAATAAGTGCTTAGTAAATGGAAGCTATTATTATAATAATATTAACAAATTCCTTCTCAAATTGAAGAATTTATAAATATTATAAATTTCAAAGCTTCAACTGCCAAAACAAAAAGAAAGAGGAGTTTAACATAAACCATGCTAAAACAAAAAATAATGTTTGGGCAAGAAATGTTCCAGCTTTCAAATGTGCAATAACTTCACCCAGCAGGTCAAATCATTGAAGTATCCAGAGTTACATTTTGCAACTCATTCATCCTGGGAGCCAGCAAATGACATTTTTATTTTTAAAGATCAGACGTTCTTTTATAGAGGAAGCAGCTGCTTGATAGTACCTGCATCTCTCCTGTATTTCATTACATTCATCTCTGGAGTCTTCATTACATACTTTTCTAAGCATAGATTCAGACCTCTTTTTTTTTAGTACAAATGGGGACTGCAGCTTAAGACATTCATAAAGCCCAACAGTGTGCCAAACATTGTGCTATGGGCTTCCCCCGCCCCCCTTCACTACATATAATCCTCCCAACCCTGTGAGACGCTGTATCAGAAATGCTTTCGGCTTCAAATATAGCAGGCAATCTATAATGGTATAAACAAACAGGAATTTTTTTCACATAGCAAGAAGTCTGAAAGTAGGCAGTTGCTAATGCTGGCACAATGGCCCAATGATATGGATGCTAAAATAGCTACCATTCTCTTAGCTGCTTCTTCATGGTGGCAGAATAGCTGCTGCTCCAGCCATCATATCTGCATTCCAAATATAAAAAAGATAAAGGGGAGTGGCAGTGCCCATGTCAAGAAATGATAGCTCTCCAGGAACCCCATAGACCTTTGCCTGTCTCTTACCATTGAGAACTGTGTCACATTGCCACCCAGATGGAAAGTAACTGAAGAGAAAGAGCTTGGAAATGTTGTCCAGCACAGATCATATGATTGTCCCCATTTTTACAAGATAAGAAGATGAACCTTAGAGAGTAAAGTGATGCCCCTCAAAGTCATACAGTGGGTTAATAGCAAAGCTGTCTAATTTAATCAAGCTATAGTGGCCTTCGAGTTTGATAAGACTGTAAGTTAATTTCCATAACAGAATGTCAACTTTGCTTCTCTTTCTCTAATATAGAGAGCACACAGATATCTCTCCCTTTGATGATAAATAAATCAGGGTCTTCAATCAGTCATCAGAAAACTCAGCCTTCAACTGACTTCACTTCTCCAATACCTGCACAAACCATGGTTTAATAACACTAGTATCTTAAGTTGAGAGAGATGAAGTTCTGTGCTCATTATCCATTCCTCCAGCTTTCCTAAACTCTGCAAACCCAGTTGCATTGCTCTTATTCTCTTCACTGAGTTACAATTTAATAGTCCACCCTTGGGTTTTGTTGAGGGTTAGCATCATAGAAAATAATTTCAAGTTATTTTTATATCTTCTTTAAAATCTCAATTGAAAACCATGCCCATTTTGTTGCCTGATATGCCTTTTTTAAGTATGCAAGATAGGCCTCCTAGAATTTAGTGCCTAGAAAAAATTTCCATATAAAAGAAGAGGTGGGTTTGCACCACTAATCTGGGATGACATGGTTACTGTAATTAAATACAGATTTAGTTCTGAGCTTGTTGGAAAGCAGGTCAGAAAGGGAAATGCGAAATAAATTTGTATTTTATTATAGTAACTATGTCATCCTAGATTACTGACACAAATAAGTTTCTTCTGTATAGTTTGGAATCCCTCTTTAGTTTTTATTTTAATTTGTCTGTTTTATGTCTTTTCAAATACCTTAGGCCTGTTTGTTGTTTTTGAAAATTTAAGTGATTTTAAACATAAAGTGCAGTGACCCACAGATAGAATCATTTAGAAAGAGAAAAAGAGGCACAAAGAACTTGGTTAAGGCAACAGTGGACTCACAGTTGCAATGTATAGGGTGAGGGCCAAAGATTGTGTTCTTCCCAATCCTCAATTCTCTTGCCATCCAACTGCAATTTCAATTATTCATTCACCAAACATTTGAGTACTTAATTACAACAATTAAATAGGAGCTCAGGTGTCTGAGGCTTTGTGTGAAATGAATCTCAGTAACCTGTTCATTAAAAGCTAATGGGCAAGAATGGTAGCAAGAAAGGCAGAACTAGTCAGAGTCTAGATATATTTTGAAATGAGATAAATGGGAAACAATTGAAAATCAAATTGCACTTCCAGTATAAACTTAAATCTGCTTCTGCCCCTCCAGTTTTGCCTGGAAATAGAGTAATTCCCCTTCATTCCATCGTAGATAGGACAGGAGTAGAGCTTGGTCCAGGAAGGGTTCAAAAATGTGCCTGTCTTTCCTTGGGGAGTCCTTGCTTTCTTTGGGGGAACCTAACATGCATTTGAGTTAATCCGGTTCACTCCAAGGCCCACTTCTTGCTAACTGACATGCTTTTCTCCTCAACAATCACTTAGAAGCATAAAGAGCTTAATCAACCCAAATTACAGGGTACGCTTAATTTCAGGGGTTGATTTGAATATCACTGCCTAGAGAGGAGGAGAAGTAAGTCTTCCTAAGGAGAGAATTTCCTATGAGAAGAACTGTTCTCAAAAGCATGTCCTTGGCAGCCCATTAATTATATTTCATTTTGACAGATCTTGTGTATAGTTGTTATATCTTTAGGGGGGAAGAAGGTGTTGGGTGATTAATTGGTTGATAGTGTATGTTAATTGCATGCTAATTAAATTTAAATTTAATTCATATTCGAAACACTTAATTTAACTCAGGACCAGAAAATTAGAATATTCAAGCTTCTTGAAGGAACTTGTCTTTCTATCTGTCACCTTCATATGTCTATTGACGCTTTTTTCCTTGTTTACAAACTTGTTTTTCAAGAGAAGAAATCAGATGGTTCTTAGACCCTCCAGCTGTAATAGAAAGTGTTGGTTTTGCAAATACATAAATATTTAATTGCTTTATTGTAAAAATACATATATCTCCACTCTATTACTTAAGTTTGTTCTGAACAAGTCTTGTCAAGCTAGAAAACGGTGCTGTTTGATTCCTTCTTTCTGGCTTGATAATTGAAGAAACAAGTCCAGAAGAGAGTCTCATACTACATTTCCAGAAAGGGACTGAACTGCTCTGATAGGCATAAAACCTGAAGGCAGGGGAGGGAGCCATTCGTGACGCTGGAAACATCTGGGAAATTTTCTGAGCCTGTGGTCCCCCCCACCTCACCCCATGAAAAATCCATTAGGTGCACACCCCAAGAACACTGTTGACAAAATAACCAATAATTCCTCTGGAACAGCCACAGAATGGAAGGAGGCTCTCCCCAGCCCTGGAATGGGAGCCTCCACATTGGTACTCCTTTGCTGTCTTAGGGAGAAAGGACAGGTCTAACCAGGATCCAGTTATTTGAACATATGTGGGGATAAGGTACCAGACCTTGGGACTGTAAAGGTATCTTTGATAAATTTCTAGTCTATAAACCAAGAAAACTGGGGACCACAGTATGATAGAAGGAGCGTGGGTTTTGAAGTTAAACTGATCTGGGTTTGTATCCTAGCTTTGAAAAGTTACTTAATTCATCTGAGCCTCGGTTCTCTCATCTATAAAATGGGACAGTAATACTAGACTCTCAGTGTTGTTATAAGGATTAAATGAAATAATAAATATTTGTAAAATCCTAGCACCGTGCACATAAGAATATGTGCAAATGCCTGGTTGGTACTTCACCATTACCTCCTTGCAATTTCCAGCTTTACCTTCTGGTGCTGTAGAATGTCTGGATCTAGTGGTTGCTGCTGGTGGTGGGCTGTGGTGTGTGTGTGTTTGTGTGTGTTTGTGCATGCACACGCACACCTTGGTTTGTCCTTGACATCTGAGCTGTCTCAGTGCTGGCACCTGAGCTCTTTCTCTCACTAACTGGCTCTCTCCTCAGCTGTCCTGGAGAAGCCTCTAGAAAAGAAAGCTGGCAGAAACTATGGCCCTCCAGGCAACAAGAAGCTCATCTATTTCATTGATGACTTGAACATGCCTGAGGTGGATGCCTATGGCACCGTGCAACCCCACACCATCATCAGGCAGCACCTGGACTATGGCCACTGGTAAGAGCAAACCCATGAAGGAACTGGGGGCCAGGGGTTAAGGCCAAGGGCAAGGCTGAAGGCCAGTCACTATTCCGTGGGGTGGGAGCTAGATTGCAAACCTCAGCTGAGCTACAGTACCAGATGAGGAGCCCCATGATAAACCATGTTCTTTAGGAGGTTCTGTGTTCCCAGGAGAGCTCCTTCAGACAGAGACACTAATATCCACACAAAAAGTTTGCCCAGAGAAGATGTTGAATTCTCAGCTAAGGGGGAAAAAGCTTACTATTTTCTTGAAGTTTCATCCCAAAAGATGCCTTCTCCAGAAGCCTTCTCCAAACTCCCAAAGCAGAATTCACACCCACCGCACCCACCATCACTACCCCATAGCCCCACAGCACTGAGAGGTATTTAATTGATAACACCTAATACCCTGGTAATATGCATGTGTCTACAGTGGGGGTGGGGGGTGGGAGGGGACTTAGTAGCCTTTGCCTCTTAAGAGTAGCTCACAGGGTCTGGTATGTCTTGCAGTAATATAGTTTTTAACAACAAAGGTATGAACTTGCCAGAAAAGAAAAGCAAGTCAATGATTTGAGACAACTTTGGCTCACCTTCCTACTTCACACTGAGTTAGCTGCTGAGAAAGAGTAGGGAGTGGGAAGAGGGAATTCAGAGAGAAGAATTATAGTTAAGAGGGTAACTTGAATTACCTTTCATTCATTCCTAAAGTCTTTATTTGGATGACTGCCATTTACAACTATCCACAATCTCCACACCGGTATTTGAGCAGCTGAATTATACTAGAAAAAAATCAACCAACTAGTTTTTCTTTAGATTCACAGTCGTAAACCTTCAATGGGAGGGTGAAACTTCATGGCAATCCTACCACATTTTCTTAGTCTATTTACATTTCCACTCACAAAAATATCTATTTCATTCCTTCTCCTCTCTCCTCAAACGTCCCACCCCACCTCAGCTGATGACCTTGCCTTTGGCGAGAACACGAGTGCCATCTCAGTTTCTGGCTTCCATGTCTATTCACCTTACTTGCATCCACATGCATTCTTTTCTTCCCCCTTCTGTTGCATCTTACCTAGGGCTTAACCATCCACCAGCATTTTTTTTAGGGCAGAACATGACTTTATTATAGCAATATATAAAACAAATATAACTTTAAGTGTCCCTAAGCACAATATATATTATAATTAATGGTGTTATTCATCTCCCTAAATTTTGAGGGAATACTTTATGTAACTCTTGAAATTCATTGACCTTCTTTATAAAGATGTGGATTTGAAATGCACAAACACGTTTTTTGTCAAGAGCATACAAATTTTCACTCTTCTGACCTTATTCATAATCAGTCTTTTCCTACCTCCTCAGTGAGTTAACCAAGATCAAAGCCTTTTGTTACTAAAACAGCTAGCAATTTTATTTGCCCATAGCAACCTCCTTAAAAGGAAGGAACTTTAAATGAATAACATCTAATAGATAACAGGTGTTTTGTTTTTTCTTTTTTACTTAATTCCTTTATCCTTTCTAGCAAAAAGAATTCACCTGCCATCCAACCCCTAAAGACTGACAACACCCTTGAAACAATTCCTTTAAAAGCACTTTAGACTCTCTCCCACCTCCTGAAATCCTTACTTTAACAGTTAGTCTCCCTACCTTGTGATTGCCTCCTTCACATCAATATTAAAACTTGCAAAAGTTTTCCATTGTGTTAGAAAGAAAAAAATTACATTCCAGTTACTGTCCTGTCTCTCTCTTCTCTTTTATAAACATATTTCTCTACTTTGTTTCCTCTTTCTCATTTCCCACTCACTCCTTCAGTTGACTGTAATTAGACTTCTATCTCTTCCACTTTCCTGAATTGTTCTTGTTAAACTATTAACTGCTAGATCCATTGAGCCCTTTGGGCCAATTTCTTTCTTATTCTCTCTTTTTTTGGAAATACTGGCTTCCTTTGGCTTCTGGGGCACCACAGTCCCCTGATTTTCCTCCTGCCTCTTAGTCCGTCTTTGTGGCCCTTTCTTCCTGTGCTATGTCCATAGATATTGGGTTCCTCAGAATTTTTCCTAGGCCCTAGTCTCTTCTCAGTCTCTACCAATGTCCTAGAGTAACACCCAAAACACATGAAAGACAGGATACTCCTGTATCGGAGATGCACAATGATATTGACTCTCACCTTGACAAGCACTCTTGGAACCCACCTGCCTGGCCCTCACACAACTCTCAGCCATGGTTTCTGACTGTTCCAGGTATGATCGGAACAAGCTGTCCCTAAAGGAGATCATGAATGTACAGTATGTTTCCTGTATGAATCCCACAGCAGGAAGCTTCACCGTCAACCCACGGCTCCAGGTAAGGGAGGAGCGAGCCATGATCCCTGGATCTTAAATATTATCTTGTCAGGCCTAGTGCCACTTGATTATAAGTAATAATTGGCCCTTCCCCTGTCCAGCCTCTCAAAGTGGCAAATCACACAAGATACTGGCTTGCATTTCTAGAGGAACAGAGATACTCCTGGGTCCACAGTCATTAAGCCATTAGAGCTGGAAGGAGTCATAGAGTTCATCTGATTCTACTGCCTTATTCTTCGGTTCTCTTCCTATGACACCATGCTGCCACCTTGGCCAAAGATCCAAAGCCCATTTTTCTCCTGGTCATTTTAGGGCCAGCCTAAGTTTGGGTTTACTGTGAGAAGTATGACCAGAATGTAGATTTTCAAAGCCTTTAAAACAGGGGTTCTTACCCTTTTTTGTTCCATGGACCCCTTTGCCAGTCAGGTGAACACCATGGACCCGCACCAACACGTCCCCACAAGAATAATGTGTTTTTTTTTATTTCAATTCAAGCTCATGGACCCCTTGTTAAGAACCCCTGCCTTATAAGAATTCTTCATTATTTTATCTGAACCCAGAAGAAGTGCTTTTTATACTAATAGAAAAAATGTCTTTGGGATGATGGAAAAGTTTTGGTAATGGATGATAGGAGCACAACACTGTGAATGTAATTAACACTATTGAATTGTATACTGGAGAGTGATTAAAATGGGAGCTTTAATGTTGTATATATGCTGCCACAATAAAAAGATTTTTAAAAGAAAAGGATGTCTGACTCATGGCCTTGTCCACATGCCTTCGTTTCCTTGCACAGCGTCACTTTAGTGTGTTTGTACTCTCCTTTCCCGGAGCGGATGCCTTGACCTCCATCTACAGCACCATCCTGACTCAGCATCTAAAACTTGGAAACTTCCCAGCATCACTGCAGAAATCCATCCCCCAGCTGATCAGTCTGGCCCTTGCCTTCCACCAGAGAATTGCCACCACATTCCTACCCACAGCAATCAAGTTCCACTACTTCTTCAATCTCAGAGATTTCGCCAACATTTTCCAGGTGAGTCCATCTGCTCCAAGACACCTTATGATGCTTAACAATGATCCGGATCCTCCCATTCTTAATAACATGATAGTTAATGCCAATCTCTCAGGCAAATGCACAGTTCACCCAGAGTCAAGAACAGAAACAGGTAACCAGAGTGTTACGGGCTCCACAAGGAGGGACTTCAACAAAATAGAGTTTGTCTGCCAACTAGTTTATTTCTCAGGAAGCAGAATGCATTTCTGAGTGGTTTCCTTTGGGCTGGATAGAAAGGGAAATTAAGGATTTGAGCATGCCTAGGAAGGAAAATGGCACAAAAGAAAGAGCAAACTCTTGCAGCCTCTAGTGGTACATCTGTTGTTCCTGAGATTAAAAAAAAAAAAAGAATGTCTCCTAAACTATGCATGATATTTCTGCTTCCTGAGGAAGCCATACTGTAACACTCCTAAGAAACCATCTGCCTACTGCTAGGACAGCCTCAGTCCTAAAAATCCCAGGTTCTTTTCAAGGCCAAATCCACTTTCAGATCCTTCCAACTGCTCATTTGAACAGAGGCAGCTTGTCTCTGCCCTACATATACAGGTGTTTGACCACTCACTACCAAAACCTCCAGAAGGCAGTCTGGTTGAGGTCTGACTCCAGGTCTTTTCTTCTCCTTGGGCAGGTTCAACATCCTCATGTGGTAGAGTCTACAACCCTCCCGTCCTGAACAAGAATTTTGTAGATACTATTCTTCAGAGAGCCTTTCCCCAAAGAGCACTGTGTCATTATTGAGGGGAGGATGCCTTTTACACCAAGAATAGAGCACACCTCTAGGGAAATCTCTAAGTGAAGTGATCAGGGAGTGAGGAAATGGCCTCCTGTGGAGTAGATATAGTTGGAATAATGATTCAGACACTGCCTGTGCAGGTTGGACTCTGGGGAGCCTCAGAGCAGCAAAGAGCCAAGATCCTGTGGACATAGGGCCAGCATGTTCCAGTCAAGTCTCTTGGTTCTAAGGAGCAAAAAACTGCCAAAAACAAGTTCAGCAATCTAAGTGCTATACTCCAGAAAGGCTTAATCTGAACGTAGAGCCACTGAGCCCCACAGCATGGTGACATCCCTGAGAACACATCAGAACTGCCTCAGGACATCACTGTAACTCTCAAACATTAACTCATTTGAAAAATGAAGAAACAGAGACTATGTAGATTTGCCTAAGAGCACACAGCCAGCCAGCAAAGGAACTGGAGCTAGAATCCAGGTCTTCTGGTTGCTGGCCTCATCCCTTGTCTACCACACCTTTCTGTCCCCACTCATCTGTACTTCTGATGAACCAAAAAAGCATTTGATAGTTGCCGCCACAAGAGAGACTTAGCTCTAAGCCTGTAAGCCCTCAGATGGGTCCCTCAGGCCTCGACAATGGCCAAGTGTGTGCTCACCCATTATTAGCACCCATGTATTGCACATTAATTGAGAAGGAGTTTGGATAGCACAGACAAGCCTTAAGTAAAGATGTTTTTTATTATGCAACCCTTCTCCTAAATCTCACTACAACACTGGGGGTTGGGAGTGGGGTGTTGCCATCAGCACTTTGCAAATGTAAAAAGGAGCTTAAGTAATTTGATTAAACTCACATTGCTCATAAGTGGCAGAACTAAAGGAGAAGAGTCATTTTAGCCCCTTTTACCAGTAGCAACCCAATCTGGACAGGTATCCTGCCTAGACAGACACACCTTGTCACCTGTACAACCTGAAATTTAATACTCATAACAACTCTTTGGGAATAGACATTATTATCCCAATTTCATGGAGGCTCAGAGAAGTTACCAGCTAGAAGGTGACAACAATGGTCTTAGAGGTAGAAATGTACAAATAGTGTATGTTGAAGAAGCAGAGAGTGATATGGATGGGTTTGGTGAGAGATGAAATTGGGAAGATAATTTGAGACCAGAGTGGGCCCTAGTAAAGAGTCTGACTTTAGTCTGTAATAATAGTATTTACTGAGCACCATACTAAGCCCTTGCATCTAGTTAATACTCACAACAACCCTATAAGATAAATGCTTAGTATCTCCAATTTAGAGGATAGAACTGAGCCACAGACAAATCAAGTGCTTCAACCAGGATCACTTAACTGATAAGCAGCAGCATTTGAGGTTCAAAACTAGAAACTCCAGCCCCAGAGTCCCCATTGCATGGGTAATTAGGGGCGACAGAGGCTTCCTTAGGAAGGAGTGTTCTATTCCAACCTTGTTTTGGGCAGTGTCAAAGAAGAACCAGAGATGGGAGATAGTGGAGCAGTGACTCCTGTTCTCCCTGGCCTATTTCTTTACCTGACTGATGACCCCCTGGGTTCTGAATACCAGCAAGGCCTCTTTGCAGTGCCCCCCCACCCCCAGCTGTCAGCAACTTGCCACAAGGAAAGGAGTCTGTAATCCCCCACTAGAGCAGCCAGCCTCCCTTAGCCGACACAGCAGCGTCTCCAAGACAGCCTCTTGCCCTTCTGCTTCTGGAGGGGAATTTCAAGCTCATAACTTGACCACCACCCCACATACACCCTGCCTTCCTCCTGCCTCCCTCCTGCCTTTAAAGTTTCTCTAAATGCCTGATGGAAGAGATTAAGATGGGCATGGAATGCCCACTAGGAGACAGACTGTCTAATGAACACTGTTGTTTTCCTCCATCCAGCTTGATCCAAGTCTCAGTAATTCAGATCGTCTCTGCACTGTCCTCACTTTGTCCCAATCAGAACAGAATTGAATAGTGCTCTGAGCAGCAGGAATCACTAACGAACTGTTCTCATCTCGGTGCTGCATATAACCATCTAGAATGGTGTGAAGTTTGCATTCAACATACTCATATGGACTCAGCTCTTAGTTATCAATCAGCTTGAGCGTTTGACTTATGCTTGGGTGTATAAACTTCAGCTGATAGCTCATCTCACTGTAAAACCCAAAATCCTAAAAGGCAGGGGTCCTGGTAGGTATTTTTTCCTGCCCCCACCCACCCACCCCTGCAGTTCATACAGAGCTGATAGCTAGCAAAGCTGATAATGAAAAGGGGACTGGGACTCAACCATCAGTGGAGCCCAAGGGACCTAATGGGATTTCTTTTTTTAAAATAAACTTTTATGAAAGTATAGCATGCCAGTAGAAAAGTACACAAGTCATAAAGCTTACAGCTTGGTTGATTATCACAAAGTGATCGGGAAGCGGGAGTGGCTCAGTGGATAGAGGCCCCGTTTACCATATGGGAGGCCCCGGGTTCACTTCCCAGGGCCTCCTTGTGAGGGCAGGCCGGCCCGCGCGGCGCGAGGGGCTGATGCAGCAGGACCTCACAGCAAGGGGAAGATAAGCAGACACGGAGAAGACACACAGCGAATGGACACAGCAAGCACAAACAGCAAGGGGGGAATAAATAAATAAATCTTTAAAAAAAAAAAAAAAAAAAGTGATCATACCCATGTAGCCACAACTCAGATCAAGATACAGAACATCCAGCTCCCAAAAGTCCCCTCTTTTGCTTCCTTCCATTCACCCTTTTCTACTCCTCCCAAGAGGTAACTGCTATCTGGATTTCAAACACCATAAATTATTTTGGCCTATTTTTAAATTTTATATAAACAGAATCATGAAGTAAATCCTTTTTATCTGGTTCTTTTGCTCAATATTATGTTTCTGTCAATATATACAATCACATTGGTAAAAAAAAAAAAAAAATTTCTTTCCTTCCAATTCCTAAATCTTTTAAGTTATTTTTCTTGTCCTGTTTTACTGGCTACAATTGCCAGTACAATGTTAAAGAGAGGTGGTGAGACTAGTATCTTCATTGCACCCTTAATTTTAGGGGAAAAGCTTTTAATACTTTGCAATTAAGTATGATGCTTACTATAGATTTTTGTGGATGCCCTTTGTCACATTAAGGAAATTTCCTTTTTAGTCATGAATATGGGTTGAACTTTATCAAATGATTTTTCTTCATCTGTTGAAATGATGATATAATTTTCTCCTTTATTCTAGTGCTGTGATCAATTACATTGATTATTTTTTTAATATTAAATCAACCTTGCATTCCTAGAATCAATCCTGCTTTGTTGTGACACTTCGACCTTTTTATATTTGCTAAATTCCGTTTGCTAATTGTCATATATAATTTTTGCATCTGCAATCATAATTTTCCTTTCTTCTAGTATTTTAAGACCTCATAAAATGCACAAAGAAGTGTTCCTGCTTTTCCTATCTTCTGGAAGATTTTGTAAAAAATTGTATTGTGCCTTCCTGAAATGTCAGAAGAATTTACTGGTGAAGCCAGTGGGGTATTTTTGGTGGAAGGTTTTAAATTATGAATTCAATTTCTTTAATGTATATAAAACTATTCAGATTTTCTTTCTTCATGTATCAATTGTATTAAGGTGTCCATATCATCAAAGATTTATAATTTATTGACATAAAATTATTTATAATATCCTCTTATTACTTGTTAAATATCTGTTGAATCTGACATTATGTTCTTTTTTTATTCTGGATATTGGTTTTATGGGCCTTTCTTTTTCTGTTCCATCAGTCTTACTAGCAGTTACCAAAGAACCTGAAAAGTGTACCAATATTATGTATTTGACTTTGCTGATCATCTTATTTGATATCTGTTTTTTATATTATTAATATTTGCTCTTATCTTCATAATTGTTTTCTTCCTACTTACTTTGGGTGTGGGGTTAGTTCTTCTCTTTCTAACATTTTATCCTGGCTATTTAGATCATTAATTATAAGCATTTCTTTTCTTCTAATACATTAATTTTTCTTTTTAAAAAATTGTAAGCCATTTTTACCAGTTTTAAGTGTATAATTCAGTGTCATTAATTACATTTACAATGTTGTGCTGCCATCACCACCATCCATTACCAAATCTCTTTCATTACCCAAACAGAAATCCTGAATCCACTAAACACTTATATTTAATTTTATTTTATATAACAATATATTTGAGATTAAATCTACATTATGCTATTTGGTTTCAATATTCTTCACCTATTCTGTTTCCTTTTCTCTGATTTCTGGGTTATGTATTTTTCATTTATTTTCTCCCTCCTTTAGCATGCTATACATCCTTTTACTATTCATCTGATAGTTACCAAATACATCCTTTTATCTTTTGTAAATTATTACTCTTACCAATTTCCATACAATGCAAGGATCTTAGAACAATTTACCCCTGCCCAACTTTTGTGCTATTGTTATTTTTTTTAATATATTTTTTATTGAAGTATATCATTCATACATGAACATGCATAAACAATAAGTGTATAGTAAAGATTTTGAACTTACAAAATAAACATGCATAACATCATATAGGGGTCTCATACAACACTCCTCCACCAACACCTTGCATTGTTGTGAAACATTTGTTACAAACTATTCAAAAGCATCATCAAAATATAACTACTAACTTTAGTCCCTATCTTATATTTGGTGTATTTTTCCCCCAACTCATCCTATTTTTAAAAAATATGTTTTTATTACAGAGGCTGTGAACTTACAAAACAATCATGTACATGTGCAGAATTCCCATACAACAACCCCTTCACCAACACACCACGCCGTGGTGAAGCATTTGTTACAGATTATGAGATAATATCATCAGACTATCACCACCAACCATGGCCCATAGCATACATTTGGCACACATTTTCCGTACATTCCCATTATCAACACAGTACATTTTTGGCATTGATGCAAGAATATTATAGTATTGCTGTTAACCACAGTCTATAGGTCACACCAATTGTAGTTTTCTCATGTTTCTCCACATTCCCACCACCCTGAAATAGTGATGTACATCCACTCTAGCTCATGTATCATTCTTGCATTTGTACCCTCAACCACAATTCTCATCCACCTCTGGGTTCACTGTGTTATTCAGTCCCTAGATTATTCTTTAGCTTTCTTTCAATTGACATTTACTTCCCCAGACTACCCTTTTCAGCCACATTCCATTTATAAACCAGCTGCTACTCACTATAATGTGTTACCATCAACTCTATCCATTTCCACACTTTTACAATCAAGTTAATTAAAACATCTACATACATTAAGGATCAGTAGTTCTTCTCAACCCTCCTCTTGTCTCCTAATAACCTATCTCTAGGTTTTAACTCCATGTATTTATTCTTCGTATTTAGTTTATATTAATGAGACCATGCAATATTTGTCCTTTTGTGTCTGGCTTACTTAGTTTAGTATAATGTCTTCAAGATTCATCCATGATATCATATGTGTCCCAATTTCATTTCTTCTTACAGCAGCATAGTATTCCATCATATGTATATACCACATTTTGTTTATCCATTCATTGGTTGATGGACACTTGGCTTGTTTCCATCTTTTGGCAATTGTGAATAACGCTATGAACATCGGTGTGCAGATGTCTGTTCATGTCATAGTTTTTAGTTCTTCTGGATATATTCTTAGTAAAGGAACTGCTGGATCATATGACAGTTCTATATTTAGCTTCCTGAGGAACTGCCAAACTGTCTTCCAAAGAGGCTGCACCATTTTACAATCCCACCAACAGTGAAGGAGTGTTCCTATTTCTCCACATCCTCTCCAGCACTTATTGTTGTCTGTTTTTTTAATAATGGCCATTCTATGCAGTCTTAGATGGTATCTCATTGTTTTGATTTGCATTTCCCTAATAGCTAGTGATATGGAACATTTTTTTCACGTGCTTTTTGGCCATTTGTATTTCCTCTTTGGAGAAATGTCTACTTTTTAAATTGGATTGCTTGCTCTTTTATTGTTGAGTTGTATGTTCTTTTTATATAGAATGGAAATCAAGCCCTTTTTCAGATACGTGGTTTCCAAATATTTTCTCACACTGAGTGGACTACATTTTCACCTTGATGAAGTCCTTTGAATCACAGATGTGTTTAAGTTTGAGGAGGCCCCATTTATCCACGTTTTCTTTCATTGCTCATGCTTTCAGTGTAAGGTTTAAGAATCCACCACCTACCACCAGGTCTTGAAGATGTTTCCTTACATTTTCTTCTGGGAGCTTTATGGTACTTGCTTTGATATTTAGGTCTTTGATCCATTTTGAGTTAATTTTTGTATAAGGTGTGAGATAGGGGTCTTCTTTCTTTCTTTTGGCTGTGGATGGATATCCAGTTCTCCCAGGACCATTTGTTGAATAGACTGTTCTATCCCAGCTGGGTGGGTTTGACAGGCTTGTCAAAAATCACTTGGCCATAGATGTGAGGGTCTGTTTCTGAACCATCAGTTCAGTCCCCTTGGTCTATGTGTTTATCTTTATGCAAATACCATGCTGTTTTTACCACGGTAGCTAGGTAGTGTGATTTAAAGTCTGGAAGTAAGAGTCCTCCAACTTCACTGTCAAAGATGCTTTGGCTATTTTTCTTTCAACACAAAAAGAAGTTTGTAAGCAATAAAAACCTCTAAAGGACACGGTGAAAGACCAACACATTATATTTACACCAACTAGGCTACCTAGCAATCATCAAACCAGCGGCTCACGAAGTTCTACAAAGCCCAGACAAATACAATAACTAGAGGGGGGCAGCATTTGGTGGAGACAAGAACCCAGGACACATCACCCAATGCATTCTATTGCATTTGCCCCATTTCAGCACAGTGAGGTAGGTTTGCAGTGATCCCACAGCATGCAAACGAAAATTCCTTTACCCTTTAGCTGCCACAACACTAATCACTACTACAGCAGGGTAGAACATTGGCTCCAGGCACCACAAAGTAGCCTTCGCTTATGGTCTTTCTGGGAGCCAAGCAGAAAAAGTCCAGATTTTTGAAAGGTTAAGGATTTTAGTCTTTGCTTCATACATCCATCCTTGGACACACATACCCATTGTGCATGGCAAACCTAGCCTAATCCAGTGAAGGATGAATCTGGTGTGCCCTGCAAGTCCCGTGCCCTAGGATGAAGAGGGTAAGGACAGGAATCCCTTATTACATATATAGATAACTCTTACCTAACCTTGGCTTCCTTTTTTTTTTTTTTTAAATATTTTAAAAGATGCTTAGATTACATAAATGTTACGCAAAAATTACAGGGATTCCCATGTTCCCCCACCTCCCACACCTCCCACAATCATTAGTGTAGCACTTCACCTGCAATGGATATACGCATCCTGGGGCTTTGCCACTAATCATGGACCATAGTTCACATTGTAGACCATACTCTCTCCCACATAGTTCTGCATGGTATATGCTGATGTAAAGTGGCCTATATCTGTTGTTGTAATGTCACTCAGGATAATTCCCAAGTCCCGAAAAAGCCCCTGTATTACACCTTCTTATCCCTCTCCCTGCCCTGAAAGCGTCCAGTGGCCACTGGCTCCACATCAATGTTGTAATTTCTTCCACTGCTTGAATCACAATATGTCTACAACAGAATACCAGGAAATCCACTCTAGTCCATAGCTCTTCCCCCAATCCTGAGGAGTCTGGGATGGTGATGTCCACTCCACCTCCAAGTGAGAGGGGGCTTATATCCCACGGATAAGATAGATGGGATTATCCTGCCTGCAGCTACAGACTCGCTCCATTCCCTGGGATGGCCGTTGTCCATCATCATCTCCCTGCCAGGTGTCTTGGGTGAGTCCATTGAGCTATAGAGTAGTGAGCTGCAGCTCCACCAAGATTCCAGGCACAGCTGGCACATGGGCAGGCCAGAGGCTCCAGTCTCTGGAAGTACACTTACAAACTCCAGCACCACATATAGGTTTGAATAGAAGGGACTGATGGACCATGTGCAGGGAGGACTTATTTGAGTCCAACTCTGTCAGTCTCAGGAGCACAGATTCCAAAGTATAGCCCACTGGTAAGCATCAATCTCTGGAGCTATCCTCCCTTATATAGGACCTGGGTGTCTCCAGAGCCCTCAGGAGCCCCTCTGTGTGGGGTGATATCCACTTTGGTGTTCTATGAGATCCTACTGAGGTGTGCGTAAGCGTTACCTCTGGGATGACCTCCCAACTCTCTTTGAAGTCTCTTAGCCATATGAACTCATTTGTCTTTACCTTTTCCCCCTTTTATTCAAGGTCTTTTTCCAGTCGTATTGCCAGTTGGCACTTGGTAGTAATCCCTCGTTGCCAGGGAGGCTTATCCCTGGGAGTCATGTCCCATGCTGGGGGGAAGGTAATGCATTCATATGCTGAGTTTGACTTAGAGAGAGGCCACATTTGAACAACAAGGAGGCTCTCAGGCAGCAACACTTAGGCACCCCATAACAATAGGCTAAGTTTCAATTACAAGAGCAAAGACTCAATAACAAGAACCCATCAGTGGACCATCCTCCTTAGCCAGACACTGCCCCTGCACTTGGGGGACTGTTGCTGCTCCCTTGGAGAATGTGGCAGAGCTCTCCATTGGCTTCCTTTCTTGACCTAAAACCTGGCCCGGCCTCTCCTAACCTCTCTGCACCACCTTCCCGTTTAGACTAATTTCCAATCTTCCAGTAGGAGATCAAGTCACACGGTGGCCCAATTAAAAACCTAGTCTCCCATGAAACACTTTCCAGGTGGAGGGATTTCAAGAGGACTCTATGGCAGAAAAGCCAGCTTTAATTAGCAAAAAATGCAGTAGTTCAAAAAGTTGTTCTTTGTGGTGATAAAGCAACAACAACAAAGAAGTATTCCTGCTGTGCAGACCTAGAGCTCCTGCCGATTTCTCTCTGAGATTGCTCATGTACCTGAGAACACAGTGCAGCAATGAGGGCCTTAGATTAAAATATACAAAAATACAATACCAGAATATTTATATTAAGGAAAAAAGTTTTAAAATGCACAAGATACATCATTTGCACACAGCTAGTGAAGTTGGCATCCTGGTGAACGTGGGATCCAAGGTGCAGTTATACAAGGGAGCAAATAAATAAAATTGTATTGGCCCATTATGGGGTAGGAGTGAGCTTAGGAGCAGTAGGTCTGCAGCTATTCCAACCACCCCTTTTGTCTGTCATTACAGTTCCCAGCACCCTGTCCCCAGGGTGGGTTATGAGAAGACAAGACATGGTAAAACCCTGCCCTAGCCCTGAAATTCCCTCTCACAGAATGGAGGGGCTCCTGGGTTGGGTCTATCAATCTGCCCTCATCCTTAATATTTTCACTCTGGCATGGGAAATATTTTTATAAATCATTTTTTCAAAAAAGAAAACAACTTCCCTCTCCAGGCCACTGTCAAAAAGCTGGAGATTTTAGGGGTGTTTTGTGCAGGCTTTTGAGGTATTTCTCCTGAAAGCCTCCTTGCATTTGGATAAAGCATGTTTGGAGTTCCTTTGCCTTACCCCTTCCCCCCCACCAAGATGGAAGAGAGGGAGATGCTGTAGCCCCCAGCCTGAGATACATGATGGTGCCAGCTGCCCCCTACCCACCGTATACCACTTTCTCCGCTCTGCCAATGGATGCCTGCTTTTGGAACTTCCTGATCACAGAAGAATTGCCCCCACCCACCATGACTCAATTCTGGGCCTCTGGGAGCAGGGCAGAGCTGTGGATCTCTTCTTCATCCTCCCGAAAGTACGAGGGATTTCCCTGGGAACTGGGGCCCTGCTGAGCTTTCAGTGACACGAGGCCACCATCTGGCTGATGCCCTGGCAGAAGTGGCACTTCTTAGGCTGGGGTGGCAGCCTGCATTCCTTGGCAATGATGGTCTAGACCTTCACAGTTGTAGCACATGTCTCCTTTTGATCTGCATTTGTGCATGTTCTTCCCCTTTTGCCGTCTCTCACTCCCAATACAGAACACCCCACCAGGTCCAGTGACACAGATAGATTCCAGGCCCTTGGTAGACTTCTTAAAGGTGAACTCCACTGCCTCACCCTCCTTCAGGCTCCAGAAGCCCTTCATGTGCAGCTTATTCTGATGCACAAAAACGTCCACTGGGGGGATCTCGCGCGACCCCCGCTCAGGCGTTCATGGACAGGAAGCCCAACCCCATGCAGCACGTTGAACCCCTTACAGATGCCAGCACCGTGCCATCAGTTGCGGCCCCTCTGCCTCCCGGCCCACGTTCTCCTGCACCTCTGCCGCCACCTTGGCGCAGCCACCTGCAAATTGCTGGTTGGAAGTGGAACCCATGGGCGTTGCCTGAGCCCATGGCCTCCAGCCCTTGGTTGGGCAGCTGCTGGCCCCAGAGAAGTCCATTTCATTCATTTTTAAAGTTTCCAGGTCTTTGTTGAAATTCTTTACCTTATCACCTAGTTTCTTGGTCATGTGAATCATACTTTTGTTAAAGTTTGTGTCTGTTAATTCCAATGCCTACATCTTCTGTGGGTCCTTTCCTATTAGTTTTTTTCTTGGTTTTGGTCATTTGTGATTATCTCTTGGAATTCCCAGTCATTTTTGTTTGCTTGCCAGATATTGTGAGTTTTTTAATGTGAGGGTCTAGTTGATAGTATTTTCCTTCAGAGATTACATACTTTTGCTTATGGCAATCAGTTACCACAGGTTGAAGCAGTTGAAGCAGGCTTCGGTTTCTGGGAGGATTGGATAGTTTCTGGTTCACCAGTACTTCTAGGGTATAACCCTTTGGGGATTCTTTGGGGTTTTTAGTTATGATGCTCATTATTAGTAATCCAAGAACCCCAATTTCAACCACTCAATCTCATAAGATGAGAAAATTTGCTCAGTGTCGTAACAGCTCACTTGTCTCTCTTTTCGGCTTTTAGGCCTTGAAACCATTGCTTATGAATTGGCAAATGATTCAAAAGCAAAAATGGTGCTGAATTTTGGGTTCATCTTTTCTTTTCTCTAGGATTGTGGCTCTCAAGTCCTCACTGCATTGGTTACACTTTAATGTCTCTAAAGTGCTAAGTCTTTAAAATTTTTCTAACTTTTCTAGTTGATCTCAGTGGATTGGTCTCTGATTAGCTATTCTTCCATTACCAAATGCAGAAAGCTTGATGGAGGTTCTTACTAGTTTTAGCAATTGAAGGATTTAATATTAGTCCATTAATTCTTTCAATAACCATGCATTGAGTATCTACTAGATGTCAGGAAATATAATGAAAAATAAACCACATTTGAAATGGAATCTCTCAACTTCCTGGCCATTGATACACTCACCATGAACTGTAAGAAGCAAGCTTATACAAAGAAAAATAATTTTAGGAACTATTAAGTTCTCTGTAACAGAGATTTATATATAAAGGTCTTTTTGGAGGTACATCAGAGGGAATGGGGTTGTAAGGGATGTTCATGGTAGATATAATAACCAAAAACAAACAGAGCAAAACTCACCGAGGCATGGAGGCCCAGAAATTATGCAGGGTCAGAAAATAATTTGAATTTTGTGTGATTGTAATTTAGGTTTCATTGGAAGTAGAGGTAAGAGTGATCCTGAGGAAGCAGATTTGGAACTATATTATTACTAGACCTTTATACCGTGCTGATGAATATGAGATTATTCTGTAAGTAATAAGGAACCATTGAATGACCCCTTTTCCTCTAAGAAGGAAAGCTGTAAGGACAAACCCATGAATATATGACTTTGAAGTTAGAAGACTTGCTGAGGTTGTTGAGGGTTTCTAGTCTTGGTGGTCCCCATTTTTCAGTGAGATAGAGGGTTGGGACATAGGCTAAAAGTAACAGAGAGGGTTAACAGAAAAATTTGAGAGGAATGGTAATAGAACAATAACTGTGGCATATGGGAGTCAACTAGAGATAAATGGGTTGCTGACCTGCAAAGGTCAGCGATACCCATTCCAACCCCATGGTCATAGTTCTGGTTTGACAAAAACAGTTGTCAGGGAGTGGATGTAGTTCAAGTGTTTGAGCACCTGCTTCTCAAATACAAGGTCCTGGGTTCAATCCCCAGTATCTCCTGAAATATATGTGTGTGTGTGTGTGTGTGTGTGTGTGTGTGACCTAAACCAGTTTTCAAAATGGCACTTAAGGAATTGAAATAAGAATCGAGAAGCTACCTCTCCTTCACAGTGGTGATTTGCAGTGTAATGATTAAAATTCCAGGCTCTAAGTTCAAACAGATCTGGATTTAAAACCTTACAGTTTTGAAATAAGACCACTGACTATATGACATTGAACGTGTTCCTTTCTTTCTGAATCTCAATCTCTACATTATACAAAAAAAAAAAAAGATATAATAAAAATTACCTTGTAGGATCATCAGAAGGCATAAATGAGCTTTGTCAGGTAATGCATCCATTCCATTGCCTGTCACATCATTGGCTTAAATGAATTGTATCTGTTGTAGTTTTGAATTGTTATTATTGTTATTTTTTTGTCTGTTTTCCTTGAAGGGCATTCTTTTCTCCTCAGTGGAATGTGTAAAGTCCTCACAGGACCTAGTAAAGCTCTATCTTCATGAATCAAATCGGATTTATAGAGACAAGATGGTGGAAGAAAAGGACTTTGATCTTTTTGATAAAATCCAGACAGACGTGGTCAAGAAAATTTTTGATGTGAGTATTGCACTGTGATTTTTTTTATTTTTGAAAAATAAAGATATGCAGATGATCACCTAAATAGTAAAATCGAGCCCATAAGTTGAATAAAAGTCAGAGATGAGGTAATGAAAGAAAAATCTATCATCATTTTTCCCAGGAGAAACATGCTGGGACAAGAATAGGCACGAATTAATTATGGACTCAGTGTTGAGAAAGTCCATGGAGGTCATTCTGATCCAGCTTCCCATGTGATACTGAGTACCCTAAGTAGCATTCCTCAGATTGGTCATCTCATATGATATCCAAGGTGCCATTTTAGAACTGCTAAAATACTGAAAATTTGAACAATTTTAAAGACTGGAGATTTATTCTAATAATGTCCTAACATTTATTTCCCTGTCCACTGATCCTAGTTCTACTTGACAGACTTTCAAATATTTAGATCATTTATCTTGTCCTTCCTGAGTCTTTGCTGCTCCAGGCTAAATAGCTTTAGCCCTTTTAGCCATTTCTCACATGGCTTAGCTTCAAGCCCAGCCATCTCCTCTTATTTCTCTTTCATCAGTTCCCCCCTCTGAAATTGTGCTGCCCAACATGCACCACAACAGCTCAACTGGGGTCTAACCAAAAGCAAAACCATCCTTCCCCCCTTTTCTTACATACTATAGTTTCTAAATATGTGTTCTGTTGAACAGTTGTCCTACGTCTTGCCTTGGAAAGAAAGGATATGTAATGAAATAGATTGAGAAAATACTTCAAACTCTATTCCTCTCTTGGAGATTTACAGTGCATTTAGCACATTAAAGCCTTGAAAATCTTGAATAACCCTGATTAACATATCATTTCCCAAACGTATTGGATCCTAAATCTCTTTTCCCTTCATAAAACCTATTGATAATTTGAAGAACGAATGGTCCATGGAATATGCCTTGGGAAGCAGTGACATATTAATGACAGTTGAAAATCATATTACATTTCTTAGTGTCAAAATTACCCCACAACTAACACTGACCCTCCCTCAGTTGAGCATAGCCCATATTTTCTACACATGCTCCTTGAATCTCTTCTCTTGAACTTATAGATAGCAGAATCTTGTATTTGAATACACATTGCCTTTGTCCTTATCTCATTATATTTGGCCCCTTATTTTTCCCTGATGAGATCCTGAATCTACCTCGGAAGATATTTGCAGTCCTTCTCTAATTATGCGACAGCCTTCGGGATGTTTGAAGAGCATTTTAAGTAACTTATTTCAGTCTGCTGTTCACTAGTCGCCAAGCATCCTGAATTCTTCCATTCTTTCCATCATTTTTCATGTGGCCTGGTTCAGAACTCTCATGTCTCCGACGCCCCTCTCTGATCATTGTAGAACTTGCCAATTGATGTCTTCATTGTAAGATCTGCATATGAGACTTGATTGTCATCATAAGTTGGTCTGAGCTATCACTTTAGGATAACAGTCAGGATTTGAAATAGAGTTCCCTGTGTGGGCCTGTATACTGAGGATGCATTCTTTTGATTATAGACCCAGATATAATTCACACTGCCATTCTCCTTCCCCAAAAGCATTTGAAATGCCAGCCTGAAGCATCCTCAGCAGCACCAAATCTTAGTATTGCTATCAAGGAAAACCTGTCAAAGTTCCACCAAAGAAGTCATACAATTCTGTTTCCATCATTAAAATCTTAAACTTCTCTGATTCATGGTCCTTACGCGATACAGCATCACTATTTTTAAAAAATCTTTGATTCACTGTGTGGCTTAGTTTTCTCTCTCCCTTGTACCCAGCATGGCTCTGATCATAAAACCAGAACTGTGTTATTTTGTTCATCAAAGAGTGTTTGTAGATCAGGATTTTCAGAACTATGCTTTAGCTGTTCTTTGGCTGGATCATCAGTATAAATCAATTGTCATCAGAACTAATCCCAGTATGTTAGCCCATATTCAAACGGGGTAAATATATTCCCACATTACTTTCTCACATGTTTCTAAGCTAGCAAGAATAGCTCTTCTGCATTGTATTTTCATCTTATCCAAATGTCTAAACATTTATTTTCATGGTCTGGCAAAGCCAGAAAAGAAGTTTAAGGATTTTCTGTGGCCCAGAAACCACCTGAAAAATATAACAACACTTTGATATTTAAATATTTGTTACCCTGTCTTCTTAAAACCGGGTAGCAGTCCCAGTTTCGCTATAAATGTTATCGTCTTCCCCACATTGATGAATCTTATCCCACGGGTTTGCATGGCTAACCCTATGGTGACTTATGCTCTGGTCAACGTCCCTGCTGATGAATAGCATGCTGGTTTCCTCTTTCCCAGGTGGGTCTTTTAGCCTGAGCAATAAGGAGAAAGGAATGATAAGTGGGGTCAACTGCTCATGCTGATATAGCTTCCTTTTTGGGGGGACTTACCGCCTCTATAAATTTTCTTCTTATCAGAGGTCTTGGGTATTTGGTTTTTGACAAGTTAGAAGTTTCTTTCTGATTCCTCTAACCTGAAATTTGAGAATTAGCTGCCTCTTCAATACTTAGAGGATACATTGGTGGTGAAGAGACATAGACTGTATCTTTTAAGTTAATTGTGTTATACAGGGTATTTATTACACATGGTAAGTATTGTCCTGTGGACAAGATTTGACTTAGGATGCGTCCAAATTCTTATGGAAGATTTATAAGTAAGGGGTTCTACTGTAAATGCTTTCAGATGACCAATGTCCCCATAACCAAACCAGTCACCTAAGGATGACTGGTGGCACATTCTTCAGAAACCAAGTCCTCTGGACTGAAGCTTATGAAGTTAGGGCTGGCAGCCTATACTGTGCAAATTCACAGGAAAAGATGTTTTGTGACAGTGCTGTGAGATTGGGGAGCAGGACCTACTGAAATGGATGTGGTGGAGGTGAGGCCATCAGATCATAATCTCCTTCACTCAACACTGGGAGGCCCTAGTAAGGGAGATCCACTCATGTGTCCCAATCTACTCCTCTGCTCACAGGTGGATTCTTACTGTGCATGTGAGCAGGCTACCTTCCATCTTCCATTCCCAGCCTCAGCCCACAAGGAATAACAAATACCATTTAAGAGTTCATGGAGCTGGTAAATGAATAAATGCTTAACATTCACTTTATAAGGGCTTCTCAAGAGGGAGAAAGCTGTAGAGGCAGCCCTGCTACTTCATTTTCAGGGGGTGTGCAGAGAGAAAAAGTAAATCCAGTGTCCCCACTCTGTGTAGAATTAGAATTGGGAGTCAGTAAGGAAGGTCGTTGTCCCTATGTCTCGTTGCCAGGATATTGAAGAGACTGTGGAGCAGACCCAAAGCCTGAACATATACTGCCACTTTGCAAATGGTATTGGTGAGCCCAAGTACATGCCTGTGCAATCATGGGAACTTTTGACCCAGACGCTGGTGGAAGCCTTGGAAAACCACAACGAAGTCAACACAGTGATGGACCTGGTTCTCTTTGAGGATGCCATGCGCCATGTGTAAGTATGATTTTCTTCTTGATTTTCCTTCATTGATTCTGCTTCTGAACTTCAGGGATCTTATTTGGGTATTTAAGGTATAAAAGCCAGTAAAGCAGCTACTACTTCAGCCATGAATGTCAAGATGGCTGGTGGCAAAGCAGCAGGTGCTGCACTGGATCTAGGAGCAGCAGAGAATTGTAAGTAATAGAACTGGATTTATTTCCATTTCTGTCACTTACTACCCTGGGCATGATCACAGAAGCATCAAGGGAAGATTTGTGATCATAAAAAAGAAGCAGAACTCAGGACCTCCATCCCTACCCTATGCTAGTCCAAGGGACAGTTTTTTTTTGTTTTTTTTGTTTTTAAGATTTTGGTTCTATTGATTTTCTTTATTGTTTTTCATTGCTGTTGTTGTTCTCAATTTCATTTATTTCTGCTCTAATCTTTTTTTTTTTTT
>JAQZBX010015262.1:0-18858 GCA_029593785.1 Cabassous unicinctus
ACAACAAAAAAAAAAAAAAAAAAGAAGGGAAAAAAAGACACTTTTCCCAGTCTTTAAAGATTGACCTGTTCGAGTGTTCTTCTTTAGGGCTTATCCATACTATGAGTAGTTTGGAGAATACTTCCAGGCCAAAGTGTAGGGACCTCCTGATCTTTTCTGCATATGTCTCTTGGCTTAAGCATGTGCATGTGGCCCTAGGAATTCCCCTGTTTTCAGGGATATGAATGTTCCCTCTTTCCTAGGAGACAGTTTCCTCACAGTCCTGGCCACTATGCTATATATCCTACAGCGAGCAATCCCTTGCCCCAGGCAGCATGACTTGACTGTTTTCTCATAGGGTTCTGTAGAAGAGCTCTTCTGTAGAAGAGCAAGTACTAAGATAGCAAGTTCCTCAGGCTACTACCAAACAGATTGGGCCAGGCACGCATGCTCCGAGTATGTACACAAGTATGTACACTTGTATACCAGGGATCTTGACCAAGGATCCATACACTGGGCACATAGGATGGCTCCATACTTGCAGGTCAGTGGTGGGAGAGCCAGAGCTCCAGGAGATCTTAGTACTTTTAAGTAGACTTTGTCTTGATTCACTGTTTGCCCTGTTATTGCAACATTTGAAATATTTTCAGGTGCTTTAAGAAAGAGGTTTGTACCAGCTCTTGCTGGTTGTTCAAAGTTTCTGTACCAGATTGGAGTCCTGAAGGGGGTCACTTCACCATCTTGATTGGGGTGGGGTTTCTTGATTGATTTTTGATGTACATTTGTGGAGAAAAATTAGCTTTTCTGATACTTTGTAGCCTCAAACAGGAAATAATAATGTTCATATGAACTAAATATTTCAAGATCCTTAGAATAGGAATACTATTTTATAGATCCATATAAAAATTCTTTATATGCTCATGAATGTTCTTTTCAAATTAAATACTACTATAAACTATATGTGGAATTTACCTTTGAATATAGACTTGTGAACATAAAAATGTCAGATGTTTGTTTCTGTTGTTTAATATTTTATTAAAAGAACAAAACATTGCTTTTTTAGATATAAAACTTATGACTTGTTATGAATCAAACAATATTTTGGTTTACATTTCTTAGAATTTGTGGCCTTATTTTCATTACTGACAAAAATAACATAATTATTTTTGTCTATTTATTGACTTCTTAGATGGTAACATTTAAAAAGAACTAAAATATATTGCATCTTTTTTTTTCTGGTGGAAATATTCTCCAAATTTGACAATTATATTTTATGAAATATTGTGGAACATTGAAAGCATAGTAGAAAAAATACCTTTTCCTAATCAGGTCTTAATATCAATAATTTTACATTTACAATATCTACATTTATTTAAGAATTGTTTCTTTTTCTTTGTTAGGTTATTACCATTGGGAAACATGTTAAAGGTTACCATTATATCATTGCAAACCTGGTAAGTGAATTATCTGGAATTTGTTATTTTACTAGCAATGCCTATTAATTCAAAATTTTATTTTGAATGGCCAGCATTTCTTAGTGACATTTAAAAAAGCATGGTATGGTTATATTTGAATGATTAGCAGTGACAATATTTTTCTGAAATTGCTGTGTTTATGATATTGTATTTTCTATTATAAATGAGCTAAGAAATTGTAGAATAGTATTTGGAAAACTGTTTAAATTGTCTTAGAAGTATTTTAATAAGGGAAAAAATTCAAAGAGATATAAAGTTTGTCTAAATTTTCCTGTTTCTCACTGTCACTGTGTTTTATATACTTTACTGTCTGCATATTCCTTTAAAGTTTTTTAAATATATATAACATCATAAATAAATACACATTTGTGAGAATGTGTCTTAGGGAGAAATTAAACCTGAAAATATTGAGAATACTGATATATATTATTTATTTCTGATTTTCTGTATAAGCAATACAATAAAAATGGAGTTCCTATAGTTGGTCACTTTTTCATTTGGACTTCTATCAAATTAAGATACAATTGAACATGAGAGAGCTTCCTCCCTTAAGTATAATTAGTATCAACTTAGAACTATCATTAGACCTTTTTTTTTTGAAAATAGATTTTAGATCATCAATAAAATGAGCTTAGGATTTCACTGCTGTAATGGTTTATGTTTCTTAACTAAATATGATCCTGTGTAATGAAGGAATACCCAAGAAAAAAAAAAGATGAGAAGAAAGTGAGAGAAGGAGAGAATGAGAGATTGTTCCAGACAGCAAACAGTGTCTTTGAAACTGTTTAGTATTAAGGAAATGCAGATTAACTTCATGGCTTCCAGAATATCAAATTGTTATATCAGAGGACATTATTTCTAGTAGTGATGGAAAGAGAGTTAAAAAAAAAAACAACTCACTGACAAGTGACAAATAATGTTTTCAATAGAATATGGCATCAGTGCTTTAGAATATTAAATCGCAAACCTATATTCTCTTGGGAGAAATTGGTCATTCAGGATCAATCTCTGTTTGGCAATGAATTGCTTTGTGTAAAAATTTATTAAGACTTACCCTTATAGTATATTAACGAGATTTTAAATGACACCCTATCAGAGAAGCAAGGGTTAAAATAGATGAAGCTCTGCATTTAATCTCTTCAGAGCCTCATTCTGTGTTGCGAACAGCCTGGATAGTTAGTCCCTTGTGTGAAGTGTGCCATTTGATGAACGACACAGAGCCACATTGAAAGCTCTGATCTTTAAAAATGTCCAGATGGAGAAGATTATATTGGAACATTGAGAAATAATAACAGAATGTGGCTCATCAATTTGAAAGTTAATATCTGATGTTATCAAAAAGGAAAGAAGCATTTGAATGACCAAAGCCAAAAGAAAAAATAAATAAAGAACAAGTGCTTGCTGCTGTCAGACTTTTAGGGAGAAATCTACCTAATATGTTATGTGAATTGAACTTCTATTTTTCTTTTTCTGAGTACTTTGTCTAATCACCTTATGGAACGTCTAGTGATTAGATAAGTTCAAAGAGTAGTGTAGTTTCTGAGAATTTAAAGGACACATGGATATTTCACAGATATTTAAAACTGAAGCATTTCAGCTTTCAAACTCTTGATTGAGAGTCACTTGTCCCCCCTCTCCAATGTCTAATGCATATTTAAATAGGTGGTTATAAAAGAATAAAAGTTTTAGATATTGTTATTGGTTATTGATTAATTTCCTAGGACATTGATAAATGCTTGATTAGGCTCTCAATACACTGAGGCTGCAACTAAGTTCCTGTTAGATCATTTAAAAGTGTAGCTTGTACATAAAGTGATGAAGAAGTGGAGGGGATCATTTCGTCAACCTCACGACTCTCATGGCTTTAATCCTTTAAAAGCAGTGGTTCTCCAATGCTGATGACTTTACATGACTGCATTTGAAAACTCTAGGTTTTACAGATGATTAATGGAGACTTATCTTCTCTTTTAAATCTCTCCAAATAAATTCCCAGGAAGTGTAGCATCAGTTTTAATTTGATGAGTTGTTACCATCTGCAGAGCTTACACTTGGCCTCTCTGCTATGATTCATTCTGTGTGTGTGTGTGTTTCCTTCTGCTTCTCATAAATAGAAAAGTTTCAGAGAAGAAAGAAGGAAATTTAGGGAAATGTAGATCCTGCCCAAGGCCAACTCAAAAGCCTATTCACAGCTTTAGTTGAAAGCTCCCCTTTTAGTAAAATCGACCTCATGACCCAGTAAAATGACAATAAAAGAATAAAAACTATATAAATTTTTAAGAAACGAAATAATGAGAAAGGAAAATCAACAGATGCAAGAAGGCAACAAATATTTTGCAGGGCACAGAGCAGATGAAGGATGAATGCCTGATGTAGCAAAGAGGTAGAGGCTAAAACCAAAAGTGCCAGCACAGTTTTATAGTCTTTGACAAATATATAATGTCATGCATCTATCATTATAAATATCATATCAAACAATTTCACTGCCCTAAAAATGCTCCATGTTCCACCTATTTTCTCAACCTGTGGCAACCAGTATCTTTATATAAATGTTACAGGTTCTTTCAGTAACATAAGATAATAACCATAATATCAATAAATCTACTTTGGCTCATGGTTACACTACTCCCCTTATGTTTGTTGGTGAGTAGCAATTCTTCAATATTGGTTTATCAGTTCTAACTAATGTACCACACTAATGTAAGATGTTAATAATAGGGGAAACTATGTGCTTGGGGGCTTATATGGGAATTCCCTATACTCTTGGTGTATTTTTTCTGTAAATCTAAAACTTTTGTAAAAATAAAGTTAATTATTACAAAAAAAGTTCCTGCAGAGTAGGATATAAACAAGAAGAAAGCCTGTTTATTCTGTAGAATTCTGTATCATTCAGTCTTAGTGAAATCAGAGACCAAGACCAAGAAAGCAGGGTTGAGGTATGGATCTACAAACAGGATCTCATACTGGTTTCTCTAGAAGCAGAACCTGAGATGGAATTCATATGCACATTATCTAAAGAGTGAGTGCTTTCAGGAGCAACCTGTAAGAGAGGGAGGGAAATAGGAGAAGGATGGGGAAGGGAGCTAATTAACAATGTGGTTTCAGATGAGATTTGGCTTCAACCTTGTCCCTTAGGGAGGTCTCTTGCATAAATTGCACCAGAGTCTCCCAACTTGATGCAAGGAAGAGGCCCTTTTGTACCTAGGTCCCAATTAGGCATTGCTATTGGCCAAGGGATGTAAGGGGGTGGCTTCAATTGCCTAAGACAATCTTCTGCTGGAGATGTGAGACTTTGGAAAAAGCAGGAGAAGCAGCTGGGGCATGGGGACAACTATTGCAACTGTAATAGAGATCCCAAGGAATCTGGGTCCCGAAGAGCATCTACTACATGGGGCTTGACTTTATTTTATTTTTTATATTTTTATATTTTTTATATTTATATTTTTTCTTTTTGTACTTTGTTATTTTTTATTATTATTATCATTATTTTATTTTATTATAATTTTTATTTGTTTATTTTTTGGGCTTATTTTTGGGGGAAGTTTTGGATCGCAGAAGGGTCACAACCATGGCAGGGGAGGATCACTGGTGCAGGGTGTCAATGATGGGGGGATGTGTGGGGAGGGGTGCACATGGGGCATGCCTCTATACCATATGAATATGTTCAAGTGTCATGAGGCATTGTTTTGGTGGGTGGAGACCCACACAGTAACCAAAAGAATATTGAATTCCCATCCTGGGACGTCCCGTTAGGTACTCTCATAGAGCGGCAAGAATCCCCCGAGTACGTGGGCAGGACCTAGCAAAGGAGGACAGACCATTATGCCAGGCCCTTGATATTGATGATTGAATCTTAGCCTAGTGTTATATCTTACCTAAGAGTTACCTCCTGAAAGCCTACTTGTTGCTGAAATGTGTCCTCGCTCTAAGCCGAACTCAGCATATATACATACTACCTTCCCTCTTGCGTGGGACATGACCCCCAGGGATGAGCCTCCTTGGCACAATGATGCATTTGAAAAAAGACCCTGACCAAAAGGAGGGAATATTAAATACAAATGAGTTTTTATGGCTAAGGGATTGCAAAGGGAGCCTGGAGGTCATTCCAGAGGTTACACTTATGCACATCTCTGTAGGATCTAATTGACAGCCACAATAAACAGTGCCTCATACAACAGGGCTTCTGAGGGCTCTAGAGATATCTAGATACTATAGGCACAGCAGACAATCTCAAGAATTTGGCACCCTGTCATTGGGCCTTACTTTGGAATATATGCTCCCCAATATAATAGAGTTAGACTCATTTATAATTTCCCTATACATAATTCTTTGCCCCTTTTATTTGAACCTATAATTAGCACAATACTCATTGAATATATGTCCCTGAGACTTATATCTTTAATCTGTTCATATGACGGTTGAGCCCTGAATCTCAGTAGAGTGGCAACACCTACTCTTCAGTTCATTGGACTTGCCCAGAACAACTAACAAAAGGATGTTGATGGACAATGCCCATTCCAAAAAACAGAGAGTATCTACAATGGCAAGCAAGAGAGTTCCATCTATCTGCCCCATGGGATCGCCACCTCTCAATCAGACACAGAGTGTGCATCACCTTCCCCAAATCCTCAAGATTGAGGAATGAACAGACGTATGCGGGCAATACAACTGTGGCCTAAAGTAGACTTATTATTATCCTAGCAATGGAAGAACTTGTATCATTGATATAAAGGCAGTGTCCACCAGGGGTTCTGAGGGGAAGGAGAGGGAAGAATAGGTGTAATATGGGGCATTTTTGGGACATTGGAATTGTCCTGCATGACATTTCAATGATAGATACAGGCCATTATACATATTGTAAAAACCTGTAAAATCGTGCAGTACAAAGTGTAAACTATAATGTAAACTATAGACCATAGTTAGTAGCAATGCTTCAATACGTGTTCATCAATTGTAACAAATGTACTACACTAATGAAAGATGTTGTTAATAGGGGAAAGTATGGAAGGGGTATGGGGTAGAGTATATGGGAATCCCCTATATTTTTTATGTAACACTTATGTACTCTAAAGATTCTTTAAAAATTAAAAAAAAAAACCTGAAAAAAATATAATAAAAGCCATAAACAATGATTGGACACACTAAGTACTCACTCCACACAACCTAGGCAGCCAGGTAGCTACTAGCTCTAGTCCATAACATCCACTTCCTCTTTGACAATACTACTTTTCAGAGCATATGAATGGGAAAAGCTCTCTGGACTCAAGAGGCAGGGCTAAAAAGTGCAGCGACTAAGTGAAAGACTGTATACGGAATTGTGAGCATCCCCATCCACCATTGCACCAAATACAGGAGATAAAACTGAATGGACCAGAAAGGAGCTCCAGATACTGACCAAAATCAATGCTATCCAACTCACCTCTCCATCTACCTTACAGTGAAGCAAACTAGTCAGTGAGCCTTGCTTATGCACATAGGAATTCCAAGAAACTTTTTAGTGTGTTACTTTTAAGCATAACCAGCCATTTGAGAAAAATCTTTGCCATGAAGGAGAGAGACTGATATAAACAAATAAACAGAAAGAGGGCAGAAATATAAGAAAACAATGTTTAAGAATTTCAATTAATAGTTTCAGAGAAATTAGAGAAAATCTTTTATCCACAAAAAAGGGGAAAAAGATGTTATGAAAAAGAAAAAAAAATCAGAAGATAAGAAAGAACTCTGGGAACTTATTTTGCTATCTAAAATAATTAAATTACATAAGAATTTGAAGATAAAATTAAGAAAATCTTTCAGGTTATGTAACAAAATGATTTAAAATAAAAATAACCTATAAGGGATTTAGAAGTTAAATCTAAGGGCTACAGCATCTTAATTGCAGTCATTCTAGAAAGAGAATGAAAACTGAAGGAATAAATTATCAAATACACATTAAGAAAATTTTATGGTAATATCATAAATCCACCCCTGAAGTTCCCACAAAAATAGCAGAAAAAAAGATGCACTGAAAATGTCATCATCAGAGATAAATAGAAGGTCTTAAAATTTTCTGGCAGGTTTGTGTGTGGGTCGTATACAAAAGTAATTAGAAATTATAACATTGTTTTCAACAGAAACAATAGGAAATAAAAGTCAGTGCAACAATGACTTGAGAATTCTGATATTTTCAACTTAAAATTCTAAATGCAGCCTGAATACCAGTAGAGATAGTTTAATATCAGTAAATGTATTTTCAGGCAAACAATGCCATAAAATATTTGCTAGAGGACTCTAGCAAAACCAAAGACTAAAGCAAGAAAAGAGTTAAGACGTGACCATGGAAACAGGGGATCTAACTCAGAAAAGAGGGAAGGAACAGCCCAGAGTAACAACTGTAGAGTAGATGGAGAGCAGAACCAATCTAGATTTCTAGACTGCAGCGTTACAAAGGAGAACACCTAGCAACGGAGTATTCAGTAAAAATGAAGTAGATTACCTGATATGTTTGAATATGTTGTTCATACAAAGTTTTACTCAAATGTACATGAAATATCTTATGGAAAAAAAGGATAGATCTATAGAAAGCTATACTAGTGAAAAAACGATTACTACCAGGATGAAATATTGTTTGTGAAAGAAAATACAAGACTAGGATATTATTTGGCTTTGTTGTGAATACATATGTTGTATTTATAACATTTAAATAAATATAAATTTATAAATATGTTAACAGTGAACATAAATGATACTGGGGAAAAGGAGATAAACAGTGTGGTCATGAAAACGGGTTACATGCTCATCTGGCATAAACAAAACTCAATAACATATCTCAAATTGATAAGTTAAGAAGAAGTAGTAAAAGTGTGCCATGTAGAAATACAGAAATACAAATTCAACAAAAATGTTGAATTTGATTGTTTTGGAGCAGCTTATCAGAGGGATAGAGCAGAGACTTCGTAATTTTTCTTATATATCTTTTTTTGCATTCTGCAATATTTTGAAAAAAAAAAGGAAAAACATAATGAGCCAATGAAAAGTAATTACCCTCCCATCCCACACAGACAAATAATATAAAAACAATTTTTCTTAAGCATTGGCAAAAAAGGAAAAAACCCTCTCATTTTTGAAGTATGAGAATATGCACGTATTCAAGATATTTTCAGTCCTTATACACAATAATAAAGATGTGTCTAGGACAAAAATATTTATAATTGTGACTTAATCAATTTGTAATTTTATCATTGACAGAATATACTCTCAAATTGAAATAAAAATTTAAAACATCACAATTTCTGAAATCAATGGAACCACCGTGTGATTGTTTTAGTGAAGAGTGAATTCATTTTAATAATCCCAAGAGAAATTGCATTTTAAAATTTAATGTATTATATGAACAATCTAGTTTTAGGTTTAAGGTGAAATTGTTTAAGTGTTCTCAGATAACAACTGGGCATTTAGTACCTTCCATTATCTCTTTAAAGTTGTCTATTTTTATGACCTGTGTGAACCAACAATTTAAACATGAATGACTTGCTCATAATATTGTAGTTCATGGTACTCTGTTGTAGATTCAATAAATAAAACCTAGCGTTTATCCATGGAAGATTTCTTAATGAAATGGATAACTTTTACATAAGTACAACTGTGAGTGTTTTTTGAGCTGATCAAGCAATAAGTAAGCATTGGTTATGGAACCACTCTGACACCAACAAGCTGCTAGGTGCCAGTGAAGTGCTTTGGCTGAAAAATAGGAGACATTTCCTTAGACTTTTTACCTGTCATTTTTCTTTGAAATATGTAAAGCCACATATTTGGTTATTTGATAAAATCTCATATTTGGTAACTTTTAATTTGTATTTGGTCCACAATAGAAAGCATGACACAATGTATTTTATGTCTAGGGATTTACGGATGGAGACTTATTAAAAATTCAGTTTGGAGGTGCAAACGTGTCTGGATTTCAGATAGTGGACTATGATGATTCCCTAGTATCTAAATTTATAGAAAGATGGTCAACACTGGAAGAAAAAGAATACCCTGGAGCACACACAACGACAATTAAGGTTTGCTTTTGTTTCAACTTCTATCTTTCCCAGGAGAGGGGAGACAGACACCTTGGAAAATATAGGGAGGAAAGGAATAATAACAAAGGGAATAGAGAACACAGTTAAAAAGGGGCAATCAGTTTGTAATTAAAATGTTTTTGACATTTTTATTTTTTCAGTAAGAAACAATTAGAGCTTTGCTGTATTATTTTGCAGTTTTCTATTTTCCTTATAACTATGTTTATTCATTTATTTATCTATTTGGCTTTCTATCATTGAGTGGGTTCTGAACCAGGCTCTTGGAATTTGGTGACAAACAAAAAGATGCGATCCTATCTCAGCTCACAACTAGTAGGGGACAGAATAAGCACTGAAATAACAATTGAATGCTCTACAGGACTTCTTAACCAGGGGTCCATGGACCCCCAAGGAGGCCATAGAAAGATTTCAGGAGGTCCATGAGCTTGAATTGAAAAAAAAAATCAACTTATTATCTTTATTTTCTCTGACCTGTAACTGAAATCTAATATTTCCTTAACTTATGAATGTATGCAATAAATTACAGTAGTATTCATTTCATGTCACATTACAGTTGTGGCATATCTCAAAAAATCGCTTACACTCCTCCATACTTTGAAATTAAGGTAATTGTTAGACCAGATGCTAGTTGAGTGTTATAAAACTATCTGCTGCTACATTCTGAGAGGAGATTTGTGGTTTTCATCTGACTGGCAAAGGGGTCCGTGGAACAAAAAAGGTTAAGAACCCCTGCTCTAAAAGAAGCAAACCCCAAGATCTGAGAGACCATGGCTTTGAGACTGTTTTAGATAATGTGCTCTGAAAGTCCTCTTTGAGAAGGAGATTTTTAAGCTATGACTTCAATGGGAAAAAAAAAAGAGGTTGTCTGGCTGCCCCTTATAAAATTACTTTTTCCATAAGTTGAAGCACAATAGATACTAATTTGTTCCTAATCTTCAAAAAATCTTTCTTGAACACAATTGAGTCAATAAGCATAAGACCACGAAGATTTATATAAATAACTGCTATTGAGAAGCTTCCTCCCTGGACCAGTTCAGGAAGAAGATAAAATCTCAATTGGCTTCACTAATTAAAATCAATCAATCAATAAAATGCTTTAAGCAATCAAAGAGAATTTTTTTAAACAAATCAATTTTACTCAGACGTATTAATAAAGCATACAATTCATCCAAAGTGTTCAATCAGTGGTATTTGGTATAATCACATAGTTGTGCATTCATCACTTCAATCACTATTAGAGCATTTTCATTATTTCAATAATAATAATAAACAAAAAACAGACAAACAAGAAAATTCCTCGCCACTCAATCTCTCTATGGTTCCCCTGCTGTACATAGCTGCTGTTTCTGGCTATTCTTGCCATAAATTTATTTATGTTTATTAAGTAGTTTTATTGAGATATTTTCACACACCATACAATCTAACCAAAGTGTATAATAAATGGCTTTTAGTATAATCACAATATTGTACATTCATGACCTCAAAAATTTTAGAATAATTTCATTGCTCCAAAAAGAAAGACTTCACATCCATTAGCATTCCTTCCCCAGCCATACATAACCATAATTCTGAATTCATCTTTATAAATTGATTTATATTTACATTTCATATAAATGGAATCATACAATATGTGGCACTCTATGTCTGTTATCCTTCAATTGCTATAATGTTTTTTTTGTCTGATATTTACCTACATTTGTTCGGCTTCAAAGAAAAATGGTCTATGCAATGTTACCCATATTCATATTTCACATAATGTATTTATATTTCACATAATATATTTAATTCACAATAGCGCAGTCATACAGTATTTGTCCTTTTCAGTCTGGCTTGCTTCACTCAACATAATATACTCCAGGTTCATTCATGTTGTCAAGTGTTTCACACTTCATTTCTTCTTACGGCTGCATAATATTCCATCGTGTGTATACACCACAATTTGTTTATCCATTCATCAGTTGATGGACACCTAGGTTGTTTCCAACTTTTGGCTATAGTGAATAATGTTATTCACTGCTATGAACATCAATGTGCAGATATCTATTCGTGCCACTGCTCTCGGTTTTTCTGGTTGTATACCTATCAATGGTATTGCTGGGTCCCATGGCAAGTCTATATTCAACTTCCTTAGAAACTGCCATACAGTCTTCCACAGTGGCTGTACCATTCTACATTCCCGCTAACAGTGAATAAGCATTCCTATCTCTCCACATCCTCTCCAACATTTACAGCTTTCTGACTTTTTAATAGTGGCCAGTCTAACAGGTGTGAAATGATAAGTCGTTGTAATTTTGATTTTCATTTCCCTAATCGCGAATGATGTTGAACATTTTTTCATGTGTTTCTTTGCCACTGTATTTCTTCTTTGGACAGCTGTCTTTTCAAGTCTTTTGCCCATTTTTAAATTGGAAAGTTTGTCTTTTTATTGTTGAGTTGTATGATCTCTTTTATATATCATGGGTATTAAACCCTTATCAGATACATGATTGTCAAATATTTTCTCCCATTGAGTTGGCTGCCTTTTCACCCTTTCGACAAAGTTCTTTGAGGTGCAAAAGCGTTTATTTTTGAGGAGGTCCCATTTATCTATTTTCTCTTTTGTTCCTCTTGCTTTGGGTGTAAGGTTTAATAAAAAACCGCCTACCACAAGGTCTTTAAATGTTTCCCTACTTTTTTTCCTAGGAGTTTATGGTGGTTGTTTTTATATTTAAGTCCTTGAGTTAATTTTTGTGTAAGGTGTGAGATAAGAGTCTTCTTTCTTTCTTTTGGATATGGCTATTCAGTGCTCCCAGCACCATTTGTTGAATAGACTGTTCAGGCCCTACTAGGTGGGCTTAACCGCCTTGTCAAAAATCACTTGACTGTAGATGTGAGGGTCTATGTGAGTTCTTGATTCAGTTCCATTAGTCAATCTGTCTGTCCTTATGCCAGTACCATACTGTTTTTAGTGCTGTAGCTAAATAATATGCTTTAAAGTCAGGAAGTGATAGTCCTCCAACTTTGTTCTTCTTTTTTTTAAAGACGTTTTTGGCTATTTGGGGCCCCATACCCTTGCAAATAAATTTGATTATTGGCTTTTCAATTTCTGCAAAGAAGGCTGTTGAGTATTTTGGAGGGATTGCATTGAATCTGTAAATCAGTTTGGATAGAATTGTCATCTTAACGTTATTTAGTCTTTCAATCCATGAACACGGAATGTCCGTCCATTTATTTAAGTCTTCTTCAGTTTCTTTTAGCAATGTTTTGTAGTTTTCTGAATACTGGTCCTTTATGTCCTTGGTAACGTTTGATTCCTAAATATTTGATTGTTTTAGTCGCTATTATAAATGGAATTTTTTTCCTGATTTCCTCCTCAGATTACACATCAGTAGTGTATCAGATTTCACATAGTAGTGTATAGAAACACAATTGCACATAATAGTGTATAGAAATGCTATTGATTTTTGTGTAGAAATGCTGTGATTTTTGTGCCATTTTGCTGAGCTCATCTATTACCTCTAATAGCTATGTTTTGTTTTTTTTTCAGGATTTTCTGCATAGAGGATCATATCATCAGTGAACAGTGAAAGTTTTACTTCTTCCTATCCTATTTGGGTGCCTTTTATTTCTTTATCTAGCTCTAGCTAGAACTTCTAGCACAATATTGAATAATCATGATGACAGTGGGCATCCTTGTACTGTTCCTGATCTTAGTGGGAAAACTTTCACTCTTTCACCCTTGAGTACAATGCTAGCTGTAGGTTTTTCACATATGCATTTTTCCATATTGCAAAAGCTTCCTTCTATTCCTAACTTTTGGAGAGTTTGTGTCAAGAAAGGGTGCTGTATTTTTTCAGATGCCTTTTCTGCATCAATCGAGAGGATCATATGATTTTACTTCTTCAATTTATTAATGTGGTTTATTACACTAATTGTTTTTCTTGTGTTGAACCACCCTTGCATACCTGGAATAAAACCCGTTTGATCGTGGTGTATAATTTCTTTAATCTGCCTTTGGATTCTGTTTGCAAGTATTTTGTTGAGGATTTTTGCATCTATATTCATTAGAGATATTGGTCTATAATTTTCTTTTTTCATAGTATCTTTATCTGTTTTGGTATTAGGGTGATGTTGGCTTCATAGAATGAGTTTGGTAGCGTTCTTTCCTGTTCCATTTTTTGGAAGAGCTTGAGTAAGATTGGTATTAGGTTGTCTTTGTTTAATTTTTTTTTTCATTTAACATTATATTGAAAGCATTTCCTACATTGCATTTTTTTTTTTTTAAGGTGATACCAGGGCTTGAACCTGGGACCTCATACATAGGAAACAATGCTCAACCACTGAGTTACACCTGCTTCTCCTACCTGTATTTTAAAAACATTTTTATTTAGTCATTCCCTTCCCCTCTCTTTGTTTTGCTCTTGCTCTCTACTCTCTGTGTCTACCCTCTGTGTGCTTTCTGTGTCTGCCCTTCCTCTCCCTAGGAGGCACTGGGAATGGAACCTGGGGCCTCCCATGTGTGAAAGAGGTGCTCAACCGCTCGAATTACCTCAGCTCCCCGCTGTGTTGTGTCTCTCATTGTCTCTCCTCTTTGTATCTCTTTGTTGCGCTATCTTGTTGCCTCAGCTTGCTGCGCCTGCCCGTTGTGCCAGCTCATTGTCTTACTCGTCCTCTCTCGGAGGCATAGGGAACGAAACCCAGGACCTCCCATGTGGTAGGTGGGGGCTCAATCTCTGGAGCCACATCTGCTTCCCTAGGTCGTCTTTGAATGATTGGTAGAATTCAAGAGAATTTTTGAGAGCTCAATTTTATTCACTGCACTGGTATATACGTTTCCTAGACTAATCTTTTGTCCTGCAGAGGTTTGGAAAACTCAGTTTTTTACTTGTTTATTTGATGTATATTATTGTGTATATAAGTGAATATGTATATAGTTAGATCCAAATATCAAATACTTCTGTTATGGAGAGGGCTTTTTTGTTTGTTTCTGTTGTTGCTTCTATTGGTCACCCTATTCACAGAAGAAATAAGAGTAAAACCTGGTTAAGAGTGGACTGAATGGGATTAAATTGTATTTCCATTCTTTATGAAACTAGAGGTTTAAAAAAATTAAGGGCAAAAGCTGCAAAACATTGCTAAATGTATAGTGATTCTGTTTTCTGATTTGTGTATTATAAAGTAGATTATATCTGAAACGGTCAGGAACAATGCTATTTCAGTTGCTCTCACAGTTAAACCTGATTTTATGCCATGGAGTTTATTTCTGTTTGGTTATTTCTACACATAATAGCAAAAAAACCCCAGATACAGTCATTTGGCTTTCAGTTAGTTTCTGGATATGAGATTTGTCTTAGATAAGGATTGGAAGCTTTGAGTTCTCCACTTTTTGGTGTGAAAATGGATTCTTTTAATTTTAAATCAAATTCAGAAAAGCTTCCCTTAGGATGTTAAAGAACAGCTCAGGGTTTATTTTTACTAAAAACTATATGACTTCTTGTTTGGGGATCTGATTTGAGATTCAGCATTTATGTTTGTAGTGTGGTCTTGTTGCTGTACCTTCATGTAAGAGGTTGCTGAGAAGGCAAATCGATATCTAATCTTTCAGTTTGCCCTGAAAGATGTTTGCTGATTCCATTCTGTAGGATTTCAGGCTTCCATCCAAACAGAGATGGTACCATTTAAGTTTTCTGATGCAGAGGACATGTGGCTTTCATCCTCAAATGGAACAAACATGTTCATTCTGAATTAACTATATTAGTCACTGTGTTGGCTCCCATCGCTGCCTGCTGTGGGAAGGATAAAAGCAAAATGGGATTTTTTTTTCTTCTTCTGTAAGTCATATCATTATTAAAGTTCGTATGTCATGCATCAAAATGTAAAACAAATTTGGAGTATGAGAGCTCTTTGATGATGAATGGTGTTAAAATTTGTGGGACACTCTAATGCCACATTTCACTCTACATGCTGACCTTTTTCTGCTCCCTCCCACTGTGGCATTTGCCTTCCTTAGATGCCTCCCTTTTGTTTGCTTCTGTCAGATTTCAGAGAGATTATGATGACCCTTTATTGTGGTGTGTTGCAAAGAGCACAGGCTTATCAGTTTGAAAATTTAAGCTCTGAAGCACTCTTTGATTTTATACCCAGCATTCTCATGTACCTAATGCAGCAACACTAGTTAATTCCCAGGTTGTGGTGAAGATTAAATAATACCCACAAAGACTTAGCACAATTTTGGAACCATAGTAGGTGCCAATAATTGTTAATTTTCTTTTCCCATCCATTTCCTAAAATGAAAAAATTGCAGTCCATTCAAAGGCCTATTACAATTTTTACATTTTGTGATTTTTCCCTTCTGTTTTATAAAATTTTTAAAGATCTATAAAGATTATTGGAAATACCATGGGGGAGAATATGAATTTGGGTGGTATTTCCTCCCAAAACAAGCAATTATTACTCATGTACTACAGAGCTAGGAACAGAATATTAAAAAAATGAAAACCGTATGAATCCGGCCCTTGAGAATCCACAGTCTAATGGAGGAGATACATGTCGATAAGCAAATATAATAGGGTGATGTATGTAAAATATGCCAGCTTCCTGCATGCGATTAGGACACTGTGGGCAAGGGAGGTCAGGGAAAGCTTTCCAGAGAAGAGACTCCTGAGCAGGGTTTTGCACGTGGTGAGCAGGAGGAAATGCATGGGGGTTGGGGAGGGGGCTTGGGTAAGAGCAACGTGTACTGATTAACATGAACATTCAAAGTGATGAAACAGCATGATTTATTCAGGGAACCGTATGCTTTTCATTGCTGCAAGAACATAAATATTCAGGGTGGGTGAGGGGCATATGTTGTTAGTTGCAAGAGGTAAGGTTATTGAATTCTAAACAGATGTAAGAGGTAGTAATTATAGGACATGGCTTCCATAATTATTTCTGCTTTCATTGGTGGGAGAAAGGAAGAAAAGCTTTGTAGGGGACGATATAGCATTCTCTAAATATAAACAAGCAGTATATTCTCAATATATGACCTGCTTAAGTAAAGGGAGCAAAATAAAGTGAAATCTTAAATAAGATAATTTCCTTTTATGTTGTCTTTGGGTATTTGACTATATCAGGTATATTGCCTGATGATTTAAATCACTTTCACTATACTATAAGAAAAATGTGTGCTGTAGGCATAAAAACCTTGAAAAATACAGTTCGCCGCAATCAAATTATCTCCATGGTTAGGGTCTGGAAATTATATAAATCATATCAAGTTGTTGGAAATAAATGATTGTTTCTAAGTTTATTTTAGTGTTCCTCAAATTTAATGCAGCTTCCACAGTTTCATAATTAAAATCAATTTTATCCAATAAGTAAGAGTGAAATCTTAAATAAGTTTCAATGTTCTATCATATTTAATAACTTCCAAGGATAAATTACAAATGTATAAATTTCTTTTTTCTTACATATATCTACAAAAATAACTCTAGAGTCATGACACTGAAATTCTAAATCTGACTCTTTTACTGTTTGGAGCAACATTCATTCATTTCTCCATCCATTTTTCTATCCAACACATTTATTGAGTGTCTACTGAGTGGTAGGCACTATTCTAGGCATTGGTGATCAAACTTCTGGTCTTCAAGGAATTTACAGTCTTCAGACTAGAAATCAGCAATTACCTTGTAGTGTAATAAGTGTGTTGATGGGAATTGTCTTATTGGAATCTCAGACCAATGTAACTCAAATTGAACTTCTGATTTCCCACCACCACTCACAGTCCCTGTAAACTATTCCTTTTACAGTCTTTCCCATCTCATTCGAGGGTAACTCCATCTTTTCAGTTGTTTCTTAGGTTGAGAACTTGAAATTGTCCTCAATTCATATCTTTTGCCACATCAAGACTGTCAGGAAATCCTATCAGCTCTGCTTCCCTTCTTTCCACCTGCTCTGTGAACACCCTGGGTCCATCCACCATCATCTCTCTGTCAGGATTATTGCAATAATATCCTAACTGCTTTCCCTGCTTCCACACTTGTCCCAACTTTCCATATTCCTGGTACTTTTAAAATAGTTACATGGATTTTATAAATGAGGTTATATTGCCCACCGTTATGTGCCAAACCCTTCGATGGCTCTCTGTTTTACTTAGGATAAAAGCCAAAGTCATCCCAGTGGCTTACAAGACCCTAAATGCTCTGTCACTCTCTTCCTTGCTCACTCTGTAAGCTACAGACTTCCTTGCTCTTCTCAGTTACACCAGCATGCTCCCACCTTAGGACCTTTGCAATGGCTATTACCTCTTCTGGAATATTCTCCTCTCAAATATCTGCATGGATAAACCTCTTTGTTCTTTAAGTATTTGTTCAAAAGCCATCTTCTCAAGGAATCCAATAATAGGCACTCTATTTAAAATTGTAATCTGCCGTACCCACCAGGGTACTCTACATTGCCCTTTTCCTGTAGCATTTTTGTTTTCCCCATTATTACCTTCTAACATACTATATTTATAATTAATTTATTCATTACATTGTTTATTGCTGTCTCCTCTTACTAGAAGTTAAGTTCCATAGGAATAGAGATGTTTTTGGTTTGCTCGCTGATTTATATCAATCTCCTAGAATAAAGACTAGCATATAGTAGCTATTTAATAAAGGTTTTCTGAATGGATGAATAGAGGTAAGCAGAGATATTGGTAGCCTCTGTAAGAAGCTCCTAATCCAGATTCTGAAAGTAAAGGAGAGCTTCTTGGAGGAAGTAACATGCACATTGAGACTGTAGGAAAGCTAGGAATTAGGAAAAGGGAAAGGTGAGTCAATGACATCTAGATAGAGGAAATAAAATATGTGAAGACTTAAATGCAAGAAAATTTAAATATTTCCCTAAGGCTGGAGATTGAGCAGAGGTAGTTTAAGAGAATATCGAGAGATGATACTATAGAAATATGCAGGATCCAGACCTCGTGGTCCTTGTTGACATACTAAGAAATTTTTTTTGTCTTCATCTGTGTGCAACAGAGAACCACTAGAGGAGAGACATATTATAATGATTTTGATTTAGGAAGATTACTATAGCTCCCTGATGGAACTAGATTAGAGGGGTTATGAGTGGAGTCAGGGAAGCTCTGAAAAATATTACAAACAATCCAGGCAGGAGAGAGAGATAAGGGTATGATTTGTGGTTGTGACATGGGAATAAAGGATTTGTTACATTCACAAATCTTTTAATTCCTTTATTTGTAAAAGAAAGAGTAATTTAAAAATCATAGCCATTCATACTGTAATATATTGATATAAATTCAGATGAGCGATATTTGTGGAATAAAAACGAGGTCTTGAAAGACAGACTGTGTCTTTTACTGGCCCCAAATCTGATACAGT
>JAQZBX010015262.1:18958-37813 GCA_029593785.1 Cabassous unicinctus
CTTTGACATACAATAGCCTCAGTTCTTCTTTTGAGTCTGAGATGTCCTGTGGGTGTTACGGAATTCAACAATAACACTTGACTGACTTTTGTGTGGCACTTTAAATAATGGCTTTCCTAAGAGTCCCATTTTACTCTGGAATCCATTTAAAGCCCAGACACAAACTTTCTTGATTGCTGTCCTAAGAGAGTTATTAAGACCTTCTAGAAATAGTATAATCTTTTTCAGTCCAGTAATTAGTGTCCTGCATTAAACAGTACCCTGGTGGCCTAGGAGAATTAATTTAGCTTCTTGAGTGATTTAACTGACCCAAACCGGAGATGACACATTGGCACCCAAAATTGCTAATGTTAAAACATTTTGCCAGACCACAACCTAGAGGCTTACATGTTTAATTATTTATAATTTATATTTTATAAAGTGTATATGACTAAAACATGCCCTTTAAATGGAAAATTTTATGTTGATTAAAAATTAATTGATAAAATAATATATTACATTATTTAAATATACATTAACCATTAAAAAAATAAAGATACTCACTAATAATTGTAATTAGCACACAGGATATCTGAGCCCATATCTCATTTCCACATTTTTTATTTGTAAAGGAAACAAGTTGTAGATTTTCTCTAAGACTTCTCCCAAATTTTAATAACATAATTATATGAAATGCTAATTTAGTAACTCAATAATATGTTCATTAACATTTCTAATTTCTGCTAAATCTTTGACACCGCCAGTGGTTCTTCTGTCTCAAAGATTGTAGTGACTTGCATACAGACAGCTTTGATCTCCAGGTTCCAAAAGCAATTCCTAAATTAGCATGGACAATATTTGTTGTCTTTTTCATAGGTTGAAAAAATAAATAATGGATACCATGTTAGAGGATTCCTAAGAAGTGAGGAGAGGCAGTGAGAGGAATTTATGCAGCCAACAAAATAAAAGATCTGCCATTAAGGAGATCTTTACTTATGAGTAAATCAAACCCAGAAAAATGCCTTGATTTGGGTTTCTTTCTTTCCCTGTTGGTTAATCTGATTAGCTTCAATCTAAAAATTTGACTCTATAAGTAAATCTATAGTTTCTGAATATAAAAGTTTTAGACCTTATGGAAGATTTCCTATGTAGGTCAATAGCAAATCTGCATAAGTTTAGGCAATCTGGATACTTTAGACAAACATGTATTGATTTTAATGGATTCCTTTTAAATCAATAGACTTTCTTCATAGAGGATTATAAATTATTTTTATTATTCATAGAGAATAATAAAATATGCTAATTTTGATTTCTTGCCAAGGGAGTTGTCTTTTCACCCTTGGAAAAGGTGATCCAGCATGTGTGCTTACCAAGGATGCTGAGTTTTTATGCTTTATGCAGTGAACTTTCAAAGGGCACATGTTCAAAATACTTTACAGTAAATTTAAAATGACCTTATCTCTGATAGCTCTCTTCCAGAGGGTGGACTGCAGTTGAATCTGAGATTAAGACAAGTGAATAATTTAAGTTTGTAACATATTTCTTATTACTGTTCTTTTTCCTGTGGCTCTATTTGATTCTTGGTCATTGCTGGCAATCTTAAAAAAAAATAAGGCTTTCTAAAAATGTGTCTTATTTTTCTTAGAGCTCATCATTTTTTATCTTAAGTATTTTGTAAAATGAATATATTGAGAATCAATTTCTCTCTAGAGAAATATAATTCAGTTATACTAATTTTGTTTAACTAAATAATTGTTGCTTTTCTAAAAGTATCTATGATTTACCAGCCCATAAAAATTTTATCATCCCAAAGTATGTTGCATCAAACACTATTTTTATGGAAAGTAATTGGTGTAAGAAATTTAAAAAATGGTAATTACTTTGTGCAATGCTGATTAAACCAAGTTAAACAGGAATTTTTATTGCAGTCTTTCTCAGGGCCTTTAATATGCCATTTCCTGAGCTTACTGGACAATAACTCTTTGTGAAGCAGTTTGGTGCTTTACAGAAATATTATTAAGACAAGCTGTTTTACGTCAGCACAGACAGTAATAAAATGAAAGAAAAATAAGAAACCTGATGGTCGCAACAGTTTTAGCATGTTTTACAAATGACCAAGGTTCTCATTTACGTATTCCCGTGTATATATGATGTGGCATTTTGCCAACTATGGTGACCAACTGTCCCAGAGTGTCTTGAACTGAGGGGTTTCCTTGGACTTGAGACTCTATTCTAAAAGTGGGACAGTCCCAGGGAAACTCAGATGGTTTTGTCACCCTTTTTTCCACCAAAATCACAGAGATCTGGATTCAAATCCTACCTCTGTTAATATATTATTTTTGTGACCCTTGGTAAGATAAAACTTTGGGACTTGGAATCTTTAAAAATTGGAATAAAAATATTTGTACACAAGATATTTTTTAAAGGACTTACTAGGAAACTCTCCAGCTCAGTTTTGGCACATAGAGGATGGGATAAACATGAATTCTTCCCTTTCCCCTCACCTTCATTTTTAATACTCCTGTGAGGTAGACAGAACAGGCTTGGTCTCTTTATTTTACTGTAGAGAAACCTTAGATTTAGATAATTTAGTTAACTTGCCCAAGACAGCAGAACAGTAAGTGGTAAAACCAGATCTTGAGGCTGTTTTCTAATGCTAAAAGCAATGCTTTCTATTCAACTAAATTTTAAGGGTCGAGAAAATTTGAAAAGTGGCTTTTCATGGAAATTTTTTTAGCTCTTTCAGAGTACCAAAAGTTTAGTATTTCTTATTTGAATGAAATTTTTTAGCATGAATGGATAATATTTTTTAAAGAATAGATGTTATCATTATAACAACCCATTAAATTTTGCGCTAGCCTATTTATCCTCTTTGTAAGAAACACACACATAGCTTCTTTTCATCCCCCCACCCCCTAATATATATATATTTTTTTGACAGTCAGAATAGTGGTTTCTGGTATCAATGATTACAGAAAATTGTTATTGAATGATTTGATGACTAACAGACATAAACATGTTTAAAATGCATATTTCATTGTATTTTTGAAAAATCTATCAATTAATATGCATTGAGAATGGAATCAAAAGCACATTTGTAAAAATCTAAATCCAAACTTAGATTTCTTATAAAGGCATGGATATGATGTGATTGTGATAAAGATGGCAAAACATAATGGCCTCCACCAAAATATAAATTTTCCAAACTCAGCTGAGGGAATTTACAGAATATAAAGATCAGGACAGAGATGAAGCATTTACTATTAAATAAGAAGGTAGTTGCATTGACACCATGTTTTCTTCAAATTAATTTACATCTAGTTTAGTGAAAGGTAAAGTGAAACTGAAGTATTTAACTATCCAATAAAAAATGTGAACATAATTGTTTAGCAAAATACAAGAGCCACATGTGCAGAACATAAGCAAAAAGGAATTCTGCTTACAGAGGCTGTTGATTTTCTCTCAGCCCAGGATTGTGCTTCTGTGAATGAGACTTTTAATTTTAAATGATAATGGATTTGAGTTTTGATTGGATTTGAACATTTGAAAAAGTTTGAAAGGATTTTTCTTCCAAATGTGTGAATGTTCTGAATCGTAATTGCAACATGCTGCATGGATCTGAATGCTTTTAGTTCATTCAGCCTAACCTTATTTTTAAATCTAGCTCACCAATGTTTATAGACCTTTAAAACATTTAGTAGATTGCTTCATAAATTTCTCATAGTAATGTGAACAAGCAGGCTCCATAAAGATTTGGGGGATTCAGATATTATAATAATTGTTTAATATGTATTATAATATTTCTTATTTTTCATATCCAATTTATTCAGTTTCAGTTTAATTTCCTATTCAGTGATCTAGACTTTATTGCAAGAATTACATTGGTAATTCAGATTGTTCTATAAGAAAGCAAATGCTTTTTTCTTCTAAAAGGGAAAAACAAACACCTAAGTGAGGCAGATACTACATGATGTGATGTTTTTTTGTTGTCACATACTTTTTTTTAGTATCATTTTTTATCAATTTTATTGAAATGTATTAATAATCCATACAGTCCATCTAAAATGCACAATCAGTGGCATTTGGTATAATCAGAGAATTGCGCATTCATCACTATAAGCATTATTAGAGCATTTTCATTATTCCAGGAAGAAAACCCCCTGTCCCTTAGTAGTCACCTTTCAATCCCTCTGTCCTTTCCCTGTCATACATAACTGCTAATCTATGTATGTCTTTATTAATTTATTTGTATTTATATTTTGTGGAGATGAAGTTAAACAATGTGCAGTACTTTGTGTCTAACATCTTTCACTTAGCATACTTCTCTTTTGTACCATTGATGGACAAATATTAATATATTACTATACCCTACAGTCCCTAGTTTGCTTTGGTTGTATTGTTACCCAAATATCACCCTACTATTAACATCTTGTAACATTACTATACAGTCGTTCTGTTTCAGAGAAAAACATTCTTATCTATGCACTGTTAACCATATTCATTTTCCACACAAGGGTTTGCCATGCTATACAGTCCCATGTTTCATTTTTCAGCTTTCTTTCTAGTGATATACAGGACTTAGACTTTCCTTTTCAACCACTACAATACCAAAATATTAGTGCTGCTAATTACAAATGTTATCATGTACTTGCAACCTTTTATCCATTTCCAAATATTTACAGCCTTTTTACCAGTTCTGCACAGATTAACCCTCAGCTTTCCATTCTCTATCCTCATTCTATCTTCTGGTGATTAATATTCCATTATATGTATATACCACAATTTATTTATCCATTCATTGGCTGATGGGCACCTAGGTTGTTTCCATCTTTTGAAAATTGGAAATAATGCTGCTATGAATATTGGTGTGCAGCTGTTTGTTCATGTCCCTGCTCTCAGTTCTTCTGGGTATATAATAGTAGTGGTATTGCTAGGGTACATGGAAAATCTATATTTAACTTCCTTAGGAACCACCAAACAATGTTCCTCAATGGTTGTACCATTCTACATTCCCACAAACAAGGAATAAGCACTCCTATTTCTCCGCATCCTCTCTAACACTTGTAGTTTTCTTTCTTTTTTTTTTTTTTAATTGTGGCCATTCTGATAGGTGTGAAATGCTATCTCATTAGAGTTTTGATTTGTATTTTCCTAATAGCTAGTGATGTTGAACATCTTTTTATGTGTTTTTCTGCCATTTGTATTTCTTCTTTGGAAAAATACCTATTCAAGTCTTTTGCTTATTTTTTAATCAGGTCATTTAACCTTTTATTTTTTATTTGTAGGATCTTTTTATATGTCATGGGTATTAAACCCTTGTTGGATATGTGATTTCCAAATGTTTTCTCCCATTGAGTAAGCTGCCTTTTCATGCTCTTGAAAAAGTCCTTTGAGGTGCAATTTTAAGGATGTCTTATATATCTATTTTTCCTTTTGCTGTTTATGCTCTGGGTGTGAGGTCTAAGAACCCACCTCCTACCATCAAATTTTGAAGATTCTTTTTTACATCTACAATGTCTTCTAGGAGTTTTATGGTCCTGGGTTTTATGTTTATTTCTTGGTTCAATTTAATTGATTCTTGTATAGAGAGTGAGGTAAGGGTCCTCTTTCATTCTTTGTTTATGGATATCCAGTTCTCCCAGCATCATTTGTTGAATAGACTTTTCTGTCCTATTTAAGTGGATTTGGTAGGCTTGTCAAAAATCAGTTTACCATAGAGATGAGGGTCTGTTTTTGAGCTCTCAACCTCTATGCTGCTTTGACCACTGTAGATTTGTAATATGCTTTAAGGTCAGGCATTATGAGCCCTTGTACTTCACTCTTCTTTTTAGGATGTTTTTAGGTATTTGGGACCCCTTTCCCTCCAAATAATTTTGGTAATTGACTTTTCTATTTCTGTAAAGCAGACTGTTGGAATTTTGATTGGGATTGTGTTGACTCAATTTGGGTTGCATTGACATCAAAATGATATTTAGTTTTCTAATCCATGAATACAGAATGTCCTTCCATTTGTTAGGTCTTCTCTGATTTCTTTTAACACTGTTTTATAGTTTTCTGAGTACAGAACCCTGGTTAAAGTAATTCCTAGATATTTGAGTCCTTTTGTTATTATTTTAAATGAAATTTTTTTCCTTGATATCCTACTCAGATTTTTCAGTACAGTATATAAAAATACTACTGATTTTTGCCTGTTGATATTGTATCCTGCCATTTTGCTGAGCTCCTTTATTAGCTCTTTCAGCTTTGTTGTAGCTATTTCAGAATTTTCTAAATATAGGTTCATGTATTCTTCAGATGGTGAGATTTTTCCTTCTTCTTTTCCAATTTGGATGCCTTTTATTTCTTTTTCTTGTCTAATTGCTGTAGCTAGAGCTTCTAGCACAATTTGAATAACAATGGTGACAGTGGGCATCCTTGTCTTCCTCCCGATCTTAAAGGGAAAACTTACAACCTTTCCTTATTGAGTCCGATGTTGGCTGTGGGCTTTTCATGTATACCCTGTATCATGTTAAGGAATTTTCCTTGATTCTTATTTTCTGAAGGGTTTTTAAGAAGAAAGGATGCTGGATTTGATCAACGCATTTTCTGCATCAATCAAGATGTTCTTGTGTTGTTGTTTTTTTCTATTTATTAATGTTGTATATTATGTTAATTGATTTTTTTTTGTTGAACCACCCTTGCAATAAAACCACTTGGAATAAAACCACATGACCATGGTGTATAATTATTTTAATATGTTGTTGGAATCAATTTGCAAGTATTTTGTTGAGAATTTTTGCATCTGTATTCATTAGAAGGATTAGTGTGTAATTTTCTATTCTTGTAATATCTTTATCTTCTTTTTTGGTATTAAGGTGATGTTGGCTTCATAAAATGTGTTTGGGTAATTTTCCCTCCTCTTCAATGTTTGGCAGAGTTTAAGCAGGTGTGGTATTAATTCTTCTCAAAATGCTTAGTAGAATTCACCTGTGAAGGCCTCTGGTCCTAGACTTTTCTTTGTTGGGAGATTTTTCATGACTGATTCAGTCTCTTTAAATGTGATTGATTTGTTGAGTTTTTGTATTTCATTTCATGTAGAGACAATGTAGGTTGTTTGTTCATTTCTAAGAATTTGCCATTTCATCTAGGTTGTCTAGTTTGCTGGCATACAGTTTTTCATAATATTCTCTTATGATCATTTTTTTATTTCTTTGGAGTCACTTGTAATGCCCACCCCCTTCATTCTTGATTTTATGTATTTGTGTCTTCTTCCTTTTTTTTTTCATTAGTCTAGTTAAGAATTTGCCAATTTTATTGATCTTCTCAAAGAATCAGCATTTGGTTTTGTTGATTCTCTCTATTGTTGTTTGTTGTTGTTCCTAGTTTCATTTATTTCTGCTTTCATATTTATTATCTCTTTCCTATTGCTTAATTTGGAATTAGTTTGCTGTTCTTTTTCTAATTCCTGAAGATTTTCAGTAAGGTCTTTGTTTTTAGTTCCTTCTTCCTTTGTAATATACGTGTTTAGGGCTATACATTTCCCTCTCAGCACTGCCTAAGCTTCATCCTATGATTGTGTTCTTGTTTTTATTTATCTCAAGATGTTTGCTAATTTTCTTGAAATTTATACTTTGACCCACAGACTATAAAAGAGTGTGTTGTTTAGCCTCCATTTATTTCCAAATTTCCCCCTTTTCTGCCTATTATTGATATCCATCTTCATTCCATTATGATCTAAGAAGGTGCTTTGCATAATTTCAATATTTTTAAATTTATGGGGACCTCTTCTATGACCCAACATGTGTTCTATCATTTAGAAAGATCCATGAACACTTATAACCTGCTGATTAGGGGTGCATTATTCTGTATATGTCTGTTAAGTATACCTCATTTATCGTATTGTTCAGGTTCTCTGTTTCCTTGTTGATCCTCTGTCTAGTGGATCTAGGCATCATCTACTGATGTGAGTGGCATGTTGAAGTCTCCAACTATTATGTTTGGATGTCTGTTTCTCCTTTCAGTTTTGCCAGAGTTTGCTTACCTATTTTGGGGCACCTGGTTAGATGCATAGATATTTATGATTGTTATTTGTTCCTTGTGGATTGCCCCATTTATTAATATATAATGGCATTCTGCATCCCTTATTACATTTTTGGACTTAAAGCCTGTTTTGTCTGATATTAGTATAGCTACCCCTGCCCTTTTTTTGGGTACCATTTGTGTGAAATATCTTTTTCCAACCTTTCACTTTCAGTCTATTTATATCCTTGGGTCTAAGGTGAGTCTTTTACAGAGAGCAGATTAATGGCTCATACTTCTTTATCCATTCTATCAGTCCATATCTATTGATAGGGGAGTTTACTCTATTAACATTCAATGTTATTACTGTAAAAGCATTACTTACTTTGCCCATTTTATCCTTTGGCTTTTATATGTCATGTCTTATTTTTGTCTGTCTTTTTACCCTTTTGGGTACCCTTTCTGATTGTCTTCATTTCTACACTCTCCTGCAAGCCTTGCTTCCCCCTTTTTTTTTTCCTTCCAGGCTGCAGAAAACCTTATAGGGATCTTTGTAGAGCTGGACTCTTGTTTACTAGCTCTTGTAGTTTCTGTTTATCTGTGATTATTTTAAACTCAGTCTCATATTTGAAGGACAATTTTGCCTGATAAAGAGTTCTTGGTTGGCAATTTTTCTCTTTCAATATCTTAAATATATCATACTAGTGCCATTTTACCTCCCTGGTTTCTAATGAGAAATCCACACTAGGTCTTACTGAACATCTCTTATATATGATGGATGCTTTTCTCTTGCTGCTTTCAGAATTCTCTCTTTATCTTTGGCATTTGACATTCTGAATTGTATGTGTCTTGGCATAAGTTTATTCAGATTTATTCTGAATATTTGATGTACATTGTACTTCCTGGATATGTAGATTCATGTCTTTCATGAGAGCTGGAAAATTTTTGGCCATTCTTTCCTCAAATAACTCTGTCTGCCCCGTTTCCCTTCTCTTCTCCTTCTGGAAGTCCCATGACACATATTGGTGCTTTGTGCTATCATTCAATTCCCTGAGCCCTTGCTCAATTTTTTCCAGTATTTTCTCTCTCTTCTTCTGTCTTTTCTATTTCAGCTGTTTTGCCTTCTAATTCACTGATTCTTTGTTCTGCCATTTCAAATCTGTTGTATGCCTCTAATATATATTTGATTTTATCCATCATGTCTTTCATTCCTGAAAACTCTTATTTTTCTATTCAAGCTCTCAAATTTTTCTTTGTGCTCCCCCAGTGTCTTCTTAATGTCCTTTATCTCTTTAACCATATTTTCCTTCAATTCCTTGAATTGATTTAAGAAATTTGTATGAGCATCACTGATTAGTTGTTTCAAATCTTGTGTTGCATCTGGCATTTTGATTTGTTTCTTTGTCTGGGCCATATCTTCATGTTACCATGTATATCTTGCAATTTTTGCTGATGTTTAACTGCTCAACAGTGCCAAGAACCCACTAATCAGTTGCAGATAAGTTTCCAAGGGCATTGGGGAGGGGAGCAGTTAAGTCACCAAAAAAAACATACATTTATTTATTTATTTATTTATTTCCCCCTGGAGTGTACCTTCCTGCCTGCCATTATATGGCACTCTTCGCCAAACCTCTTCACTCAGACCCTAGGGGGAATGTATTCACAGGAACCCTGCGCAGGTAGGCAGTTCAGAAGCAATATCTGGAAGAGTTCCCCCTCAGAATAAGTTATTTTCATTCCAAAGCCTTACAGTTTAAACTTCTGGATTGGAAGCCACTCTCCTCCCTCAGCCACACTGTCTCTTTTTACAAGGAGAAAAGAGATTTGTGACAGCAGCCTGTCCTGGTCAATAAGGAGAGTGTTTGTGAAGGCAAGTTTTCTTTAGCTCTCGGCCAGCTCCTGGGTGGACACAATGGCATGGCCATGTCCAGCTGGGAAGGGTGGGACCCATGGGACACAGAAGACTAAATTTGCTGGTCAAAAGCAAATGCTGGCTCTACAGTAGGATGTGTCCCTTCCTTTATTGGGGAAGTGGACACCTGCAGCCCTCTCAGTCTGTTACTGCTGGCCAGGGACCCCGGGACTCATCACTGTCTGATCCAAGAGTGGGGGTTGGGCACCAGAAACCACAGAGGCCTGAGTTACTCATGGATCCCCTCTGCAAGGTCTTCTTTTCTTCACCCTTCTCTCTTCTGGGTGCTGCCCAGCCTTCCCCTGATCTCCTGAACCCTAGAACTGTTGATCTGGACAGTTTCTGCCTGTCCTGTAGCTATTTTTCTGGAATAGAAGTGAGTCCTGTACCTCTCTCATCCTCCAACTTCCCAGAAGTCTATTCACTTTTTAATGACCACGATTACTTCAAGGCAGAAAGCATAGTTTATTAACATTCCCTTATGGTAAAAATATTGGTTGTTTCCAGTTTTTGCATATTACCACTAAATCTGAAATTAACATTTTTGCATGAAAACTCTTTGTAATTTAGAAAATTTTCTTAGGGTAGATTCCCAGAAATGGAATTTTGGATGCTGTATTATTTTTCTAGGGCTGCTGTAAAAAAATTACCACAAACTTGGTAGCTTAAAACAACAGATATTTATTCTCTCAGTTATGGAGTCCAAAATCAAAATGTTAGCAGGGCTATGCTCTCTATTATGTTTCTCAGTAAGAATACTTTGCCCCTTTCTAAGGTCTGGTGTTGGCCAACTTAGTATTCCATGGCTTCTAGCTATATAACTCCAGTCTCTGCCTCCATCTTCACATGACCTTTCTCTTCTTATAAGAATATTAGTCATATTTAATTAGGGGCTCATCCTACTCCAGGATGACCTCATCTTAACTAATTATATCTGCAAGGACCCTATTTCCAAATAAAGATACCTCAGAATGTAGAGAAACTGGGGATTAGGAAGTCAGCATATCTTTTTGGAGAACACAATTCAACCAATAACAGCTGCCCAAATGGAATCCCAACATACTATATTTTGCACAATTTCTTCTATCTACAGTTTAAAGGAAAAGATTGCAGATTTTAAAAGAAATGCTAATGGATTATAGTTGGACCTGTCTACTTTGAAGTATCTGTGGGAAACTGAAGTGCAACCAAACAGGAGGTAATTAGATATGTAGAGAAGGAATGAGACAAAGGTCTGCAGTGACATTGCTTAACTGGTATCATATGAGAAGAAATTTTAGAAAGAAAAGTTAAAGATAAATCTGAATATCTTATCACAGTTATAGCACTCAATCACAGTGCACAAAGCCTCACAATCATCTTCTCTTTCTCCTCTTTCTTCCTTTCAAGTATCCCATCAAATTTGGTTCTTTTATAAGATAAAATGAAAGCAATTCAACTAAACTAATTCATGCAAAGTTTAAATGACTGATAAAATCACTCTACCATTTTTAGCATAAAAAAATGGAGGCTTAAAGATTTTCAGGCAAAATGAGGAGGATAAGTCATACTACATAAACGATTCTCATTTGCCTTACTGTAAGAACTCTTCCATATTAAAAAAAAAAACAAAAAAAAACCTGAAATAAGACAGATGTCTGTCTAGCATAGGACTAACTCACAATACTACAATAGAATATATTGCAATTATCTGTTTAAATATTATTTTTTCACTGCTAGGAGAGAACGTGACTTCCATATGGAGAGGGATCATATCAAGATCTCTGACTCTGACCTTTCTTCCTTTCTTGCTTCATATTAAGCTTCTTTAGTGTGCCTGCCCTGTGCTCTGGGAATTCAGTGGTGACAGTTAAGTTCTCTACTTCCCTGGAGCAAATATTCCAGTAGGGAGGAGAGGGAATGTAGATAAAGAATCCATGGATAAGATACTAGTAGAGTCTATGAAGAAAATAAACAAAGTCATGTAAAGGAGAGTGAGTGGGGTTGACTTGGCAAGAAGGACATCATGGAGGAGGTAATGTTTGAGCACATGGGTGGTGTATTTAAAGCCATGGATTGAATGAGATCATTTAGGGGGAGGAAGAGAGGGTTGATGTGGGGATAACAAATTTAGGAAATTCCTCTCAAGGAATTTTCCTGCGAAGGCGACAGAAAAACGGGGTGGAAATTGGAAGATGTGAGGCTAAGAAGCAGTCTCTATGTGTACGCATGTATTTAATTGGATAGGAGATATTAGAGCAGTTAGGTTGCTGATTTAGAGATGATCCAGGAGAGAGAGAAAAAATGCTGATGCAGAACCTTGAGGGTGTAATTGCAGAAACAGTGTTCTTTAGAAGATTAGAGGAATGGGATGAATGCACAGTTGGTGAGGTCATCTGAGGTAGGAGTAAGGCCCCCATGCACTGCTACAGGAGGTAAACAAGGAGCTTGGGGAGCTTGGTGTTTTATGGCTGAAAGAGAAGGGTGTTCTTGTCTGATGGTTTCTATTTTCTTGGTGACATGTAAGGCAAGATAATCAGCTGAAATTTAAAGGAAGAGAAATGTGAGGATGTGTTGGCGTTTTAAGAAGATTAAAGGAGATATGAAGTTCTCATTTTTGAAAGTGGAAGCACTGATTTACTTATGAATGTAGGAGACGATTTGACAATATTGCATGTCCATTTTGGATTTGTGGTAAAGAGATTAGAATTTTACAAATGAGTGTGGTATGGCACCCCGCCCCTTCCCCAGTTCCATGGTACTTTTAATACCCACAGATTGAGAAATATTCAGTGATGGAAATTTCCTCAGCAGTCAGTGAAGCTTTTACATTAAACTGTAATTAATCCTTCACAACAGCAGCATCATACATTAGATAGATGGTAGTATTTAGATATGTGTGTATTAGTACCCATCTGGCCACTAACAATGCTTGGTACACATATAAGTTTTTGTAATTTTTTTTCCTTCTGCTTGGCCCCCATCTCTTGTATGAATTCTGCGCTCCCACTGGAATCTGAATACCATAAATTTGGAACCAATGTTATTATAGTCTGTTGACGCTTGAGGAGAGTATAGAAATACAAAGTTTGGTGTTTCCTCTACCTATTAGCAGAATCACTGGCTAATTCACCTAAAGGGACTTAAAAACCAAAGACATGCTTCTAGAACCATTGCAGATCATCGCGAGCATCGCGCGGGTAAATTAGAGCCCGAGGATACTCATACTAGTTGGTATTCTTTCCACATTGCCAAAATGAAACCCTCATTAGGCAGTGAAGAAGTATTTATTTGGTAATTCGGTAATTTCACAGCAGTCCATAAACTGATGCCCTAATAAGAAGCTGGCTAGAACAAATATCGATGCAATTATTATGAAAAGGACCCACCTCAAAATAGCTGAGATGATAGCATAATAAGAGAATTGTTTTGAGTCAGGAGCATATTGCATAGTCCCACTATTCCATTTATCTTACATTCTTAGGCTTCTTGAGTTAGAAAGTGTGATTACATTCCTGGGCTTTTATACAGTATTGTAATGGTTGTTTGCTGTAGGCTTCATCGCCAGTGTGCTGTGAATTTTTTAATTTTCTCCCATTCTTATGAAATGTGTATAATCCTTTTCAGTATACTTCTGCTCTGACCTATGATGCTGTTCAAGTGATGACTGAAGCTTTCCGCAACCTTCGGAAGCAGAGAATTGAAATCTCCCGAAGGGGAAATGCTGGAGACTGCCTGGCAAACCCAGCAGTTCCCTGGGGACAAGGTGTAGAAATAGAAAGGGCCCTTAAACAGGTCAGTCCCTCAACATGACTCTTTGCGTGACTTAACATAACCACTAAATTTTTTTGCTGCCGAATTAGTCATCCTTGTTTTATTCCTTATGTTTAATATACAGGGAAGTTTATTTCTTCACTACACAAAGGTAGGTTGGAAAGTAACAAGAAACCTTATAAATTTAGTTTTCTTGACCTGAGTCCCATGTGTATCTTTGGTTGAAGTAAATTTGTAACTGTGCTCCTTTCCCATTTCCTCATTAGGTTCAAGTTGAAGGTCTCTCAGGAAATATAAAGTTTGACCAGAATGGGAAAAGAATAAACTATACAATTAATATCATGGAGCTCAAAACAAATGGTCCCCGGAAGGTAAAGTCTTTGTGATTTATAGTCAGTTCTCTCTGGGTGAGGAGGTATGTTAGCTAACCTATCATCTCACTCTTCCAAGGGGTCCTGGAGATGTGTAGTCACATAGATAGAGTTTAATGACTTTCAAAAAAAGATAAAATTAAAAAAAATTTTTTTCTAAATCAAATCTATTCATTTCCGATAAGTGCCCCGGAAAAGTAATTTACTTTAAAATAAATGTAAGTACTGCTGCTATACTTTTCTAAAATGTTTTGACAGGCTAGAGAAGAATGAGAAGAAAAAAAGCTGTTGTTGAAGAAGTTATGGTTCAGAAGTCAAAAACTAGGCCCAAATATGCATGTAACTCTTAAATTCACCATCTCTCTGTTAACTGTTATGGCCATTATGCTGCTTTTGATTTTATTTATATTTCTGCATGAATACTCCCAAACAAATGAGCCTTGGAGTATAAGAAAAATGATGGAGGCAAGCCATATCTAAGAATTATTTTTGTGTGTTTTTATAGTTCCTTTCTATTCCTATTAGATTCACATATATAAAAAACACATTTCTGTTCAGAAAACATCCAGTTGCTTTGGGTGTGATCTTGGATTCAGATGTAGGCTTGAAAAAATTAAGTGTTTTACTAATCAAAATGTCATTTATCCATGTGCCTATGTGCTACAACCTTTTTCAGATTGGTTACTGGAGTGAAGTGGACAAAATGGTCGTTACGCTTACCGAACTCCCTTCTGGAAATGACACTTCTGGGCTTGAGAATAAGACTGTTGTTGTCACTACAATTTTGGTAATTAGTTACATATACTTATGTTTTACTCTATTTTTCTCTTATGAAAAAAAATAATCTGTCAAGTCCAGTTTCTGTTGATAATTTAGGGTATCCCAAAACTAAAACAGTGCTGCTTTGGCAATGTTTTAATCATTGATTGCATATTTACTCTAAGTGGACTACACAAACTCTAGTGAAAGCATTCACAATTTTCCCTTGCTACTTCAACACCACAATTTAGCATAATAGATGGTTCATACCCAGGTGCACACATAGGGGAACAATTGAGGAGAGCCTTGAAGGGCATTCTTCAGTTTCCTCAGGTGCTCTACCTCTCTATTCCCATACAACTCTAGATAAACCTTTATTTTTAATTCATTACACAGTTTAATCATGCTGTCAACTTCTCTTTCTTCACACTAAAAGGTGAACTCCTTGAAGACAAGGATGATCTCTCTTCTTTATCTTCTAAGTTGCTAAACAGTGCTTGGCATATAGCTACTACAAAATAAATGTGTATCAAATGCATGATATAAAGCATGAATCTTGAATATCTGTGCTTTGGATAAATGGACGAGAGATGTGGATCATCATGACACAATATTGGGGAAATGAAATGAAGAAAATGTGATTGGCTAATAGGACATATTGTTGAGACAAAACAATTTTTGTGTTTTGTTTTACAAAGCAAAATACTAAGCATTGATTAAATATGTGTGATTCATCGTCCTTGAAAATACTGAGATAAAACTATAAGTAGACTATTAAGGGATTTGGATAAAAAGATTCGTAAGCTCTTGGAAATATCTTAAGTGCAAACTAGACATTTGAGGATATTTGCCTTAATCATCTAAGATTATTGCCATTGATAGGAACTATCTCACTGAGACACCAAATACCTTTGGTGCCACTTGTCAATGGAGAATATTGGCTATGTTGCATCATTTTTTCCATACTTTCTCTTTCTTATGCTTACAGGTGTAGTTACTACCTAGCCGCCCTTGAAGCATCATTCTAGGACATTATATCTCTTAGATGAAGTGTGACTAGAAGCCTGAGGGGATAGAATCAGCACATCACCATGGCAATGATTTTATCATTTCCTTGGGCTAGCAGTGACACAGGGTTTTTGGTGAATGATGATTCTTGAGTCATTGCTTTAACCTAGGATAAGAATGTGGAGGATTCAGAGCTGGGTAAAAGAAGTATTGAGCAGCATGCTTCCTCTCTAAACTCTTGGAATTATAAAAATGACAAGGGAACATGCCATCAGTTTGAGCTATGCAGTACCTTATTTACTTTGGTATGGCTAGGTTCAAGTCATTTTAGTGAAATATACTGATAAACACTTGATGACTTTCTTTGTAAGCATTATGCTTACATTTCCCCCTAATATTGTCCATTATATGTGTTCTACCATGTCTCCACCTAACAGGTAATTATTAAATCAGAAGATAAGACTCAATGACAGTATATAATTAACACAGCTATTTTAATCAGCTACAGCACTGTCTTTCCATATAGGAATCCCCATACGTAATGATGAAGAAAAATCATGAAATGCTTGAAGGCAATGAGCGCTATGAGGGCTACTGTGTTGACTTGGCTGCAGAAATTGCCAAACATTGTGGGTTCAAGTACAAGCTGACAATTGTTGGGGATGGCAAGTATGGGGCCAGGGATGCAGACACGAAAATTTGGAATGGGATGGTTGGAGAACTTGTATATGGGGTAAGTATATCTCTTCTCATAGATAAAGTCATTAAATTTAAACTGTTGTTGACAGAATTCCTCTCCTTCCTGCAAAGTACCAATGTCCAATGTTGCTGGTTTCCCAAATTGCTCTAGGAATACTATCTTACTTACTTGTGAACATTTGAAAGATTAGAGGCTGAAGCCAGAAATAAACATGCAAGTTAATTTTTAGACAGGAAGGATCTGCATTTCTTCTGCCTTAAAACATATGAGCCATAGGTATTGTTCACAGGCCACAGAAGTCATAGATACAGTGGACAGATGTAACTATCATTGTCAAGCCAAATGGTTATACTGTATTAATTAAAAAAAAAAAAAAGAAGGGAGAGCTACTTGGGGAATAAATAATAAATTGTTTATTTTTCTTTTCATTCTTTATGGGGACTCTACCAGGGAAATAATTATTGTCATTTCCCTGACTTCCTTTTCTTCCTTTTTTATCTAATGATGTAATCATTATTCTTTCCCTATCATGACTCCAGGTACTATTACCTTCCTTTGTTTCCCTTACAGAAAGCTGATATTGCAATTGCTCCATTAACTATAACCCTTGTGAGAGAAGAGGTGATTGACTTCTCAAAGCCCTTTATGAGCCTCGGGATATCTATCATGATCAAGAAGCCTCAGAAGTCCAAACCAGGAGTGTTTTCATTTCTTGATCCTTTAGCCTATGAGATCTGGATGTGCATTGTTTTTGCCTACATTGGGGTCAGTGTAGTTTTATTCCTGGTCAGCAGATTTAGCCCCTACGAGTGGCACACTGAGGAGTTTGAAGATGGAAGAGAAACACAAAGTAGTGAATCAACTAATGAATTTGGGATTTTTAATAGTCTCTGGTTTTCCTTGGGTGCCTTTATGCAGCAAGGATGCGATATTTCGCCAAGGTTGGTTACTCACCTGCTTCAACTTTGTGCATTTTAGGTCTCGAGTGGATATTCATGGTGTTTATAAATTCACACCTGAGAAGTAGCCAACTGCCAACTACCTGTCCTAGTAGTTTAAGACTCTTTAAAAGGACATTCTCTTAACATCGGCAAAAGGCTGTGAAATATTTGAGCAATGTTCTTTGAATGTTGACCATATATTTCCTTGGTGAAAATATACACACCTTGGAGAGGCTATAAAATGCATAAGGTTCCTATCATTCCATGCCTTCTTGGAGGGGTACCGTGTTTTTGCTGCATATTCTCATTTTACAGTCATCTGTGTGTTAATACACAGGCCTGTATATGGGAAAATGGGCGACATTATTAATTGCAAAAGCAACAACTTGTGGGACAAAACTTCATTGGCACACATTCCATCTCTTTTACTTTACCATTTCTAGCCTATGGAAATGGTATGGGAGAGGTATTATGAAATTTATTTTTTTCAAGTTTATATTGCTGGATTAAAAGGAAAGCATGATAACATTGTCCAAATATCTAGAAATACATGATAATGTACTAGTGATGGCTGATTCATTACAAAAGTTTGTGCCATATTAAATGATATTATATATTCACATCATACACCAAATTCATACATGTCTATCATCATTATATGTTAATTACTGCTCTAGAATGCCTAATTATAATGCATTTATCACAACACAAAACACATTTTGCCTTGCTTGTGTTACATACATGGATAAGATTGATAGCTATGTCTGGCTCTTTCCTTCAGAGGAATACATCATACTTTTTCTAGTATGAATACTTTAACATTTAGAGCAAAAATGATAATCACTCTACTAGCAAATTATAATTTGAGCTCAATTACCCCCTTTTGACTCTATGGGATATCATAATAACTAGCAAAAAGGTGCCTTTTCTAATACTAGTTCATTATATTGTTATTTTTTAAGTAATTATGGGAAATAAGTGATTAATTTCAAAAAGCAAAATGAGAAGTTAAAAAATTGGGAGGTATTGGGAAGTAGATATAGCTCAGTGGTTGAGTGTCTGCTTCACACGTATGAGGTCCTGGGTTCAATTCCCCGTATCCTCAAAAAAAAAATTGGAGGTATCTTTGCAGTCTTTTCAGTATGTTCCAAACTGAGATAAAAGAAACATGCCATAGGCAGAAATGATCAATGCCTTACTTTTGGACAGTTGGGCACTTTTTTAAAAAAATGAATTATATGGATCTAAAAAATATTGGTTCCATCAGATTCCCTGTGGCTTCTCTGAGACTACATTGAATCTGAAATAGGCCAATGCTATTTATATGACATATGTATATCTCATTATGATGACCTCTGTCAAAATATATAAAATTCATAGTTTCATCTTTATAATTTGTTTATAGGCTTTAATTTAAAGACTGGAAGAAACATT
>JAQZBX010015263.1:0-32376 GCA_029593785.1 Cabassous unicinctus
AAAAAAGGTGCCCCTCAGATCCTGGTTCTAGCAGGAGGAGTTCAGTTTCCTGGTAGTTCAGGCATCAGGCTCCCAATCTCAATGGTGTCTCTGAGAGCCCGGCATTTAAATCAAAACCCCACATTTAGTATGGATGACCGTGCCAAAATTTTATGGAAAATTATAGTCACTTGCTTTCGGGGTACTCCTGCAGACTGTCATCCCCAGGACAATAGAAAGGGCATTAAAAGTGAAGAGCCCCAGGTCCAGGTTCCCCACTGCCACTAAATCAATGTGTGACCTCCGAGCAAGTCATTTCCCTTGGGACCTCCATTTCCACGTCTGATGATAAGATGGTCATCAGGGATGCTTTCTGAATTCTAGATTTAGAATTCCACATTTAATTTTAATTCTAAAATCACATCGCTGCAAATAATGTACTTATCTTGAAACTTAGATCAATGAAATTCCATCTTCCCTAGAAATCGAGTTTAAGGGTCTGTGATAATTAAAATGAGAAAGAACCTGAGAAGTGGTCTAACCCAAATCCTCTCATCCTACTCGCAAAGAAACTGACCACTTGTGTTCATTGGCTTCAGTCCCAGATGCTGGGGAAATATATGGTTGTTTCAAGTGAGTGTAGAAATGGAACTCCTTCTGAATATGAAAAATCCAGTTTCAAGTTCCCTCACTTAGGAGCCACACAATTTTACTGTCAGAAAAATACAAATTCAAATTATTGTAGAAATAAGATATCCATCTAAAACTAAGATGGAGTTTCCAGCATCATAAAACTTAAAATCCCTGCATATATCCCAAATGTGAGGCTTGTGAAGAATCTAGACAGAATCATAGCTCTGAGGCTCCATTCTAAGTGGAGTCCTGGGGCCGGGGCTCAGTTGGTGGGGCCGTGCCTGAGAAGGAACACTAAGAGTGAAAACCAGAGAGCCTGGATCTACCTGTATGTTTAAAGGACTCTGTGGGGCCCCAAACCAGAAGACGTGGGAAAGAATGAAGAACTAGAAGCCCATGGGAATAAAGCAGAGGGTAAGACTGTTACCAGAAGGCTCAGAGGCCAAAGGCTTCTTTTCAGCAGAGCTAGCCCTGTGACCCGTGCACAGGTCAGCTGTAAAATTCAGGGTGGAGGCGGCAAGGGTGGTGCCGGCACGTGGCTGCCTGGAGGAATCACTCGTTCATGTTCACAATCGTGCTTTTAAAAACTCACTACCATAACTGGCACTGAGGTCCAGTGTCATCTTTCAGATCCGTGTCAGATAATGGGCAGGTGCCTGCATCTGCTCTCACTGGCTGAAATATTAGCGCTTTGTGGGTTAATGAGAATCCTCAGAGATCAGCGTCGTGTTATATGAAGGGGCTCCATAAACGTTTGGTTTGTTCCACAGCTATCAGACACTCTGTTTAGTTGAAAGCTACAAGGTGCAGCAAGCATTTTACTATGTTATTGTTGGAAACTTATTTCACAAAGCATTTGTTTTGTAGATTTTTCTGAGGGTTTAAAATCTACAGGACAGTTGTGGGCACTTGGCAGCTCAGCCCTCTCTGGGTACAGAATGTTGGAGAATCTCATCTGCCTTCATCTGTTTAATATTTTGTTTAATAATGGTGGGTGTTCAGGTGAAGAGGATAATGTTCAACCTTTGTTCATTACCACGATATTCTGGGATTCATGAATCATTTATTTGAATGGTCTGCTGAATGTGACATAAATGACTATTGAAACTAGGTAAAAAAGATTAGATCATCATGTGCAGCCTGAAACACCTTCATTGGAGAATTAGGCAAAGAAGAGACGCATATTCTAGATAAACAAACCCTTTCATTATTCAGAATGTATAGGCCTTCAGAGAAATTGCTGATATTACTTCCCAAGGCCCACTGAATAATTATCTGTTGGTTTAAAAGAGCCAGATGCATTCTCTATTCTTTTGGAAATCAGTATCATTCTTCCATTCACTCATTCACTCATCCTTCCAAAATCACTTACTCAGAATCTATCACATGGCAGATATAAAGGTATGAATTGAGGATGCAGAAGGACATTATAAAAAGCCTCCTAATTTCAGAGTCTTTACATTCTAGTGGTCAGACACACAGACAATCATAGTTTCCTTGTTATCCTCCGCAGTATCAATACAAATCTGGGTGCTTTGGGGCACTTAGAAAGCATTCTCCAGGTGAATGAATCCACAAACGCAATTTGAAGAGTTGGGTGCAGCAGACACATAAGCCATATGAGTTAATAAGCCCCCAGGTGACACAGTCTAAAATTTGAAAGGTACATCTTTCATATAAAATAAAGCCATGGCCCAATTCACGTGGTTATAAAGTATGGGGCTTATTTCCCCTAGAATGGTTTCAGATTCGTGAGGAACAGATCTAAGGTGGGTGCAGAGAAGTTCCTAGCATTTGACCTTAATGTCAGAGAGGCTAAGCACGCACGATTCACTTCCCAAAGGAGGCCCCAGGTACCTATGTCAGGACAGGATGCGGCGGGCGGGGGTGGGGGTGAAAGGCTACAGGCTCACCCAGTGCAGACGTCATCTAGTCCTTTACCATGTGCTAAACACCTGTTCTCCAAAACTTCCAAGGTTGTTAAGCCCCCATGTGCACCTTCCCTAGCCCACAGGGTCACAGTGGCACAGAGGAGAGAGTCAAGGTACGAGCCAGTTCCTCTCCACCACCCAAGCCCTCCATCATACCCCTGCAAGGACCCTCCCTGAGGTGGCTGCTCTGCTCTGCTCTGCCCTTTATCAGAGTGAAAAAGAAAACCAGGCTCTGCTGAGGGTAGCAACAATCTCCGAAATGGCCTGTGCAGTCCGCTAATTCTGTAACAGTACCCACTTCATGGAGAAGGTGGTGAGCCATTAACACCTGCTAAAATAATGCAGTGGAGGACTCGGGAAGCCCTGCCTTTCCCCCCAGTTCCTCCCAACGGAAGAACAAAAGGACCAGGTGACAGTAGAGGTGCCACTCAAGATGCTGAGCCAGCACCACGACCACGTGGAGGGAATTCTCCAACTTATTTGAGCTTTAAAACGTTCCTGGGCTGACTGTAATGCAGCCAATCTTTTCCTTAGCCGCAGTTCTGCACTGGAAGGTGTAAGTGTCATTCATTCGGCAGCAGGCAGTGGTGTCTGGCAAGAAGCCGAAAAACACTTCTGTGAAATGCTGGTTTCCAGCTTTGCCATCTACCCCATCCCCTCCACTTTTCCAACCCAAGACTGAGGTTTATATAATTCATAACTGAATCAACTACAGTTCAATACAAGACCACACCATGGTCCTTGACTTGATGATGGGCTGGTCATGGACAGGTAGACCTTGGTAAGCAGCCTTTCAGTGGGATAAACCTACCCTGAGTCATCCTTAGCCCAGAACACTGCAGCAAATCCCACAGTCAGCTCAAATACATAAAACCAGGGCTGTGGGTCCAAGTATGCCCTGGAGATGACACGTGATCCTTCCCTCAGCGATATCCAGGTTCCTGAAGCTGTTTTTTTGCCAGTTTTCTCCTCCAACCCAGTGTCCCATGAGATGTCCACCACTGGAGCAATCCTGCTGCCTTCCTCACCCTGGGAGATCCTGGAGCCTCTGGAGAAACTGCAGCTATATGAACTGTGACTTGATGCAGGCCTCTTCAAATAAGGATCTCTCCCCGTCTTATCTAGAAGGACACTGGACCTTTAAGAAGCATTCTAAATCCTTTACAAATTAGCAATCTATACTTCGGAGTGAGTATTTTTATCTTGCTTATTTGGCTGTGTCCTTTATGCCAGGCATGTCTATGTTTTACATCCATTATGCCCCAAACCCTACAAAACACCTTTACAGATGAGGAAACTGAAGCGAGTAAAGTAAACTTGTCGAAGATTACAACTTAGTTGGTGGCAGGGCTAGGCTGGAGTCCAGGCTCGTCCGTCAGGTCAGCTGGCGCTCTTTCCACTAACCATGCGGCCTTTTTCCCCGTGAGGCAAAACAAAGGAGGGATGGGCACTGACAGCTGAGGTCTGGAGAAAGCGAGCAGAGAGAGATGGTGAAAAAATGGTAGAGACATTCAGAATAGGAAAATCTCTAGACAAATTTGACCTAGTGTGCAGCTTTGCCTGAGCTGGCCCCGTGGAGAGGAACAAATCTGCACATGACCCATTCTGGGAAGAAGGGTGTGTTTGCTAGGGGATCAGCTGGCTCCTAGACTCCACGTGTGCTATTAAAGGCCTGTGTTTCAGAAAGAGCATCCCATTCTTGTCCTGTTGATTTTTTTAAAAATGTATCTAGGATCCATCTCTCTTTCTATGCCCTCCGTCTTTCACCTAGACAAATTTCCTATGTGATTTTCCTGTACTGCTTTTATTCCTCGCCAACCTTCGTTGCACTAAAACCAGAAGAGATTTTCTAATATGTGCATCTTATTGTTCAATGGCTCTTTTTGGGAAACTTTGAAAGCCCTGGATAACCCAAAAGAAAACTACTACCTCCTTAGCATCATCTATTCTGCAGCTATGCTGACATTTCCCTTGTGCCACAGACTTCCATAACCCTGCACTGTCTCCCAGAAGAGACGCTGCTGCAGAAGAGATTCCTGCCAGGTTAGATGCACAAGTGCTCAGGTTTTATGAAGGATGTTGACCATCAGGGGGCGATTTAGAAAAACGGGAAGCAAAGGACTGGAGAGCAAAGCAGCTAAACCCATTGGAACCTATCAACTCCTAATAACTCCTCCATGTACACTGAGTGACTAACAGAATCAACCACAACACAACTGCATTCCCAGGAGCCCAAAGGCTATTTTCACTTTCTCCAGTCTTATAATCATTTGAGAATAGTATATTGTTAACAAGAATTCCAGGCCCTTAGCTCTCTAATATATCTGGGGGTAGAATTTGCCAGCAACATTATTGGAAATATGCCAGGATATTTGAGTATATGAACATGTTCAACAGAGAAATGTTTTTGTATAAGGGCATATCTTCAAATTGGTCCATAAATGTGTGCATAACTTACCCTCTGATATTCTACATAGATATTGTTATACTCATTCAGGCTAAGACACGGTGACAGTTCAAGACTTTTGCCTTCTAACACGGCAGTTATTGGACTTCAATGTCGTAACTCATTCCTGTGCTCAGGTTACTGGTGAGATGCACCACAAGCATTTGGTATTACTGGGAGGTAAATTTTGAAATTTGTGATCACGTTTACCACCCTATAAATCAGATTCAAGATTACCGCCCAAATAATGCCACTGTCACTGACTGGCTTTGCAATATGCTTTCTTAAGTGAGAGAGAACAGGGTGGAGTTGTAGTTAGCATTCAGGAAATTGCATTTAGCCTCAAGTGCCTCCCAGAGCTGCGTGGACTGCATGTCTTCTGTTATATGTGTTGTGACCAAAAAGCTGAGAACGACTTTTCTAAAACCCCGAGTATAAAGTGACACACTGTTTAGTTATTGCCCTGCATTAGCAAAACCCCGAGACATATATGTGATGTAGGAACACGTGCTGGGACATAAAATCTTTAAGGTAAAGATTTCAATCACCAGTTTCATGATGAAGTAGCTAAATATAAACTTTCAATCTCTATCAAAACCACAAAACAATGCACTGGCTTGTGGAAGAAAAATGTGAAAACCCTATCATTTGGGGGCATGTGCAAGCATCATAATTTTACTATGCCTATAGTATGAAAAAATTAGAGCTTCATATGTAATGTCAATTTATTATCAAATTTCCATAGGAAATAAGGAGGTGGTTGTATCTTGTGCATGGTAAGGACAGGACATGCATTGCCTCTGTTCCTTTAGACAGCGACTATTTACTGAGGGCTTGTGTTCCTCTGCACAAACATGAGCACTAGTCTGTGAAAGAGCAAGGGACAGCCCCATAGAAGACGTGCTAGAGCGGCAAGCAATGGCTAGTCCATGTAGCCTTCGGAAAGTCATTTTCCTTTTTCCCAAAACCAAGGCGAAGACAGTGGCTTACATAAAGCAAGGGTTAACGCATCAATTTTTCATTTCAAAAGTGTCACCCTGAGGTAGTGAAGAGCAGACATGAGTTAAGTAGCTCAGGACGTTTCTACTGAAATCCAGGCAGCAGATATTAGGTTAGACAAGGGGGCAGGAAATAGAAATGTGGATGGAGTCAAAATACATTTAGAAGGAAACACTGGAGCTTCCCAGTGAGGAATCAGTAACACCAAGGATCAAAGAGAAGGAAAGGTTGAGGACTATTCCAAAATTTCTGGCCAGCACAGCTAACAGGGGCATGTAAATGAAGGGCGAGGGGACACAGTGAGGGGACCAGGGTTTCAGGGGAAAATAAAGGGATGAGTCTTAAACACCTGGAGCTTATGATGTCTGTAAGGTAAGGCACTCAAGAAGAGATGCAAAATAAATAGTGGTGAAAAAGCATAGACCTCAAAGGAGAAGTGGGAGTTGGAGATAAGTGTCAAGTTCCCTTGTTCTATGTATCTGTCCTGTAATCCCACCCTGATCTGATTACTGTAAACTTTATAGGAAGTCTTGACAGCAAATAATGAAATTCTTCAACTGTGCTCTTTTTCAAAACTGTTGTGACTCTTCTAGATCCTTTACATGTAAGTATGAGTTTTAGAATCAGCTTCTCCTTATCTTAAAAAAAAAGAAAACTGCTTAAATTTTGGTTGGAATTGATTGAATGATTGAATCAATAGGTCAAGTCGGGGAAAATGGCCATTTTAACAAGACTGAGTCTCCCAGCTCAGGAACACAGCGCCGTTTAGCCAGGCCATCCTGAATTTCTCTCAGGAATGGTTTGTCGTTTTGGTGTAAAGGTCTTGCACATTCTTGGTTAGATTTACCTCTAAGCGGTTCACGTTTTGGATGCAATTGCAAGTGGTACTGTTAAATTTTCATTTTCCAGTTTTTGGTTGCTTGTATATAGAAATAAAATTATTTTTATGTATTGATTTAGTATCCTGACACTTATTTGTTCAAATAGGGGTTTTGTGTAGATTATTTTAAATATATGATCATGTTGTCTGTGAAAAAAGTACAGTTTTACTCTTTTCTTTCCCTCATATTTGCTTTTTATTTCTCTCTCATGCCTTAATTACATTAGCTAGGGCCTCCAATAGAGATGGTCTTGGGGTCTACTCTTGCCTTGTTCCTGATTTTAGGAGGAAAATATTTAATGCTTCACCATTAAGTATGATGCTAACTGTAGGTTTTCCATAGATATCCTTCATAAGGTTGAGGAAGTTCCAGAAAGAACAGAGTTTTTTAAATCATGAAGGGGTGTTGAGTTTCATCAAATGTTTTTTCTATATTTATATATTATATGGATTGATTTTCAAAGATAAAATCAATCATCAAGAATGCATCCCTGTGCTAAGTCCTCTTGTTCATGATGTATAACCCTCTTTATATTGCTGTATTGTATGTCCTAATTTTTATGAGACTATTTACATCTACATTTATGAGACATTTTTTCTGTTTTTTTCTTTGTTTGGTATCTGGTTTCGATATCAAGATAATTGTGGTACCACAAATGGATAAAAGCATATTCTCTTGTCCTCCATTTTTGCAGAAAATTTGTGAAAGGTAGGCATCATTTCTCATGAAGTGTTTCAAAGAATTCACCTGTGAAGTTATCTGGGCCTGGATTACTTTGTGGCAAGGTTTTAATTATGAATTTAATGTGTTTAATAATTATAGGGGTTTTCAAATTTTCTTTTTGTTGAAGCTTTGGGTATGGGTGTCTTTCAAGGAGTTCGTGCATTTCATTTAAATTGTTGACTGTAATGGACAAAATTATCCTTTTAATGTCTATGAGACCTGTAGTGAAGTCCCCTCTTCTGTCCCTGATATTGAAAATGTGTGTCTTCCTTCTCTCGCTCTGTGTATATATACATGTATACATATTGTACATATGCATATACATACACATACACACATACACTTGTGTATATGCAGAGAGAGATAGTATCATTGATGTTCTCTATTGTTAGGCCTTAGTCTATTTTCTTGATTTTCCTCTATCTTTATTATTTGTTTCCTTATAGATTCTATATTTATATAGTAACTTGCTCTTAATTTTCTAACTTCTTAAAGAGTATTCTTAGTCATTAAGTTTAGATCTTTTATTTTCTAATTTAAGCACTGAAAGCTATAAATTTCTCTCTAAATGCTGCTTTATCTCCATCACATAAATTTTGATATGCTGTGTTTTCATTATCATTTAGTTCAAAATATCTTTTAATTTTCCTTGTGATTTCACCTTTGTCTCATGGGTAACTTAGAAGGTACTATTTAAATTCCAAGCATTTGGGGATTTGACAGATGTCTTTTGGTATTGATTTGTAACTTGATTTTTTTGTGGCCAGAGAACATATTCTGTATGATTTCATTTTTTTATTTTTAGATATCTTGCTTATGGTCTATCTTAACTGAATAGCTCCTGTGTGGTTGTAAAGAATGTGAATTCTGGCATTATTGGGTAGATTATTTTATAAATGTCAATTTGGTCAAGTTGGTTGGTAGTGTCATTCAAGTCTTACACTTTTCAGTCTATTTGTTCCATTAATTTCTGAGAAGTGTTGACATCTCTAATTGTAATTGTAATTTTGTCTAGTTCTCCTGTTAATTAATGCATATACATTAATATTGTCCTGTCTTCTTGATGAATGACCTTTTCATCATTATGAAATTTCACCTTAAAGTCTGGTAATATTCCTTGTCTACTGTGGTCTATCTTTTCTTGTAATAATTTAGATATTCCAGATTTCTTTTGATTACTGTTTGCATGGTATTTCTTTCTTTTTTTATATTTGGAAGGTACCTTTATTGTTTCAAGCAGTATTGATATTTTGTTACATTTTAGATATTGTGCAAATTGAAGCATACTTCAAAATAAAATATATACAAAATAGATCTTCAAAGTAGTAAAATCTGCTTTGCAGTAACATAGCTTGGCAGTCTGAGATAGTAGCATCCATGTCATTACAAAGAATTACATTGTAATTAATAAATTAACAAGCTCTTTAAAATCATAGCATTAGACGGAGTTTGTAGTGCTTTGTTTGTTTGCTTCACCAACTGTAACCTAAATCTTCACACAATGACCTTGAGTTCCCAAACCTTTATAATCCTAAAAGACCACTACTTTTCATCTTCCCACCTCTTTTAATAATTATTAATGTGGGTGAAGAAATAAGAGAAAACATTGAAGAGACAGTATGCCCAGTGGCCCCACAAATCTGCCTCTTGCTTCAGCAGTGCTTGAAGGAACATACCTAATGACTACTTGCCCCCCTTCACCATTGACTACCCTCAAACCTCCTCTCCAGTTGCAACCGCTATGACCATCTTCTCAGCCATCCCCTGCTTCCAGGACCAGCTAATATCTTTTTATTTTGTGGTTAGCTCCTCATTGTCGACCAACCATAATCTCCCAGGTCTGTCAGAATTATTCTGCTGAAGTGTAGGCATTCGCCTGGTCAACCTGCCTTCTGTGAGCCTCCTCCATCTACCTCTCTCTGGGCTTCTATTTAGACTGGGATGATGTGACCTTGGAGGACATGGACCACTTCTTTCCCTAGTTGGCAAGGAGCATCCTGAAGATGCAAAATCAGCGTGGGGACCATGCCCTCTCTAAAACTTGCAGAAGCCATCCCAAGGTGAGTGTGGTGAAACCCTGGGCTCCATGGAAGCTGCCGCAGCCCTGGAGAAGAGCCTGAACCAAGACCTTCTGGATCTGATGCCCTGGGTGCTGCCAACACCGAACCTCACCTCTGTGACTTTCTAGAAAGCCATTTCCTGCATAAGGAGGTGAAACTTATCAAGAAGTATTATGCAAAGTGTCTGCAAAGCTGGCTGGCTGGCAACTATCTCCTCAAAAGCTCGCCCTCAAGCATGATTAGGAGTGTCTGGAGCCCAAAGGCTTTGGAGGGCACCTGTGCATTCACTCTCCTGGCATCCAGGCTTCTCCCTGAGCCCCTCATGCCAGCCAGGAAGCATCTTTGTATTAGTTCAAAAGAAAGGCATATATTCTTTTCCTAATAATTTTTTGTTAGAGAAGTTGTAAGTTTATAGAAATAACATGCATTAAATTTACAAAGTACAGAGTTCCATATACCACCCTATTATTAACACCTTGCATAAGTAAGATACATGTGTTATAATTCATGAGAGAACACTTTTACAGTTGTACTATTAACTTTAGTTCATCGTTAAAGTAAGGTTCACTGTGCTGTACAATCCTGCTTTTTTCTTTTAATTTTTATTCTAGTAATATATATATGACCTAAACTTTCCCTTTTAACCACATTCACATATATAATTCAGTGCTGTTAATTATATTCACAATGTTGTGCTAACATCACCATCATCCATTATCAAACTTTTATAATCAACCCCAATAGAAATTATGTACAATTTAAGGATTAACTCCCCATTTCCTATCCCCAGCTCTGCCCCTGGCAATCTATAGTCCACATTCTGACTCTGTGAATTTGCTTATTCTAATCATTTCATATCTGTGATCTCACACAATATTTCTCCTTTTGTGTCTTGCATACTTCAGTTGACATGCTGTCTTCAAGGTTCATCCATGTTGTAATGTGAATCATAACTTCATTCTTTCGTACTACTGAATAATATTCCATTGTAGTAATATACCACATTTTGTTTGTACAATCATCAGTTGATGGACACTTGGGTTGCTTCCATCCTTTGGCAACTGTGAATAATATTGCTATGGACATTAGTATGGAAATATCTGTTTGAGTCCCTGCTTTCAATTCTTTTGTGTATGTACATAGTAGGGGGATTGTCATATAATATCGTAATTCTATATTTAGCTTTCTGAGAAACTAGCAAACTGTCTTCCACAGCAGCTGCACCATTTTACATTCCCACCAGCAATGAACAAGTGTTCTTATTTCTGCACATCTTCTCCAAGACATGAAATTTTCTGGTTTTTTTTTTTAAATAGTAGCCAGTCTAGTGGGTGTGAAATGGTATCCCATTGTGGTTTTGATTTGCATTTCCCTAATAGCTAATGATGTTGAGCATTTTTCATGTGTTTTTGGCCATTTTATATCCTCTTTGGAGAAATTTCTATTCAAGACTTTTGCCTATTTTTAGGTTGGGTTGTCTTTTTATTATTGAGTTGTAGAATTCCTTTATATATTCTAGATATTAAACCCTTATAGGATAAGTGGTTTCCAAAAATTTTCTCCCATTGAGTAGGTTGAATTTTCACTTTCGTGATAAAGTCTTTTGTTGCCCCAAAGTTTTTAATTTTTATTAAATTAATCTATTTTTCTTTTTGCTGCTTGTGCTTTGGGTGTAAAGTCTAAGAAACCACTACTTAACAGATTCTGAAGATGCTTCCCTGTCTTTGTTTCTAGGAGTTCTGTAGTCCTGGTTCTTATATTTAGGTCTTTGATTCATTTTCAGTTAATGTTTACATAGTGTGAGACAGGAGTTCTCCTTCATTCATTTGCATATGGATATCTAGCAGAACAGTTTGTTGAAGAGATATTCTTTACCAATTAAGTGGACTTGGCAACCTTGTCAAAATAGTAAATGAAATAGAGTTTATTGCTAAGCGATTTCAAAGGGAGTCAGGAGGTCATGCTGGAGGTTACACCTATGCAGGTCTCAGGCAGATTTCACAAACTGCTGCAAAAACCAAAGCCTCAAACAAAAGTGCTCGAGGGCTCTGGGGATGTCCAGACATCCTAGGCAAGGCACACAGCCTCATGAAATCAACACGCCTTGGCAGGCCTTACCTGGGAATATATGAAAACCTATTTCTCAAATATGATACGGTTTCCCTCATTGATTCCTCTAGGCCTCTTATTTGAACCTATAATTTTCAATTTGCCTGTTAAGTATTTCTCAGAGACTTAAATCTTCAGATGGTTCATATGCCAGTCGCGGCCAACTCCTACTCTATTGGCTTGCCCTGGACAACTAACAAAGCGATGAGGATGGGCCAGTTTCATCCCCCCAAAAGGAGTTTCTTCAACTGTGAACAAAACAATCCCTTTCTTCTGCCCCATAATATCTACATCCCTTCTCAGCCTAAAGCGGTCGGAGTGGACGTCATCCCAAATCCCTCAAGATTGAGGAATGAACAAAAATAAGGGGGCAGATTTATTGTTATTATAGTTATTATCTTGTATTAATGCAGTGGCTTATAACAGTGATACAAAAAATTAAAAATTCATTTAATTGCCCTATGGATTTCAATATTGATTCTTGTCACAATCTATTAGAATGACTATTATGGCACTAAAAGTCCTTACAACAATGTGAAAGTTGTCTGTTTGACACTTAAGCTTGTAGGTTTGTTTTAGATTTTTTAGGAATATCTATATATATATGATCATGTTATCTGTGAATAGTAAGATGTGGAGTTACATACCAAGAAATATAATACAATCATACAGGCATTTGCCCAAAGGATTGCATTTACAGGCTACTGCAGCCTGAGTGCAGGTCTTTATTTCTTCATACTGCTTTGAACCACTGTCTGGTGTCCTTTTGTTTCAGTCTGAAGAACTCCCTTTAGCATTGCTTGTAGGTAGGTCTGGTGGTCATGAACTCCCTCAGCTTTTGTTTATCTGAGAAAGTTTTGATCGCGCCTCATTTTTGAAAGAGAGTCTCGCGGATATAAAATTTTTTGGCTGGCAGTTGTTTTTCTTCCGTTCTCTATGTATTTCAACCCACTGAATTCTTGCCTCCATAGTTTCTTATGAGAAATTGGCACTCAATCTAACTGGGAATCCCTTGTGCCTAACGTGTGGCTTTTCTCTTGCCTTGTCCTTTGCATTTTATAGTGTTTTCAATATATGATGGGGTATGTTTTCCTTCATGTTTATCCTGTTTGGTGCTCTCTAAGCTTCCTGTATATGCATATTCATATCTTCTGCTATGCTTTGGAAGTTTTCTGCCATGATTTTTTGACTATTCTTCTGTCCCTTTCTCTTTTTCTTCTCCTTCTAGAACTACAATAATGCATATATTGGTGCGCTTGACGGTGCTGTTAATAGCTGTCTTAGGCTATTTTAGCATTTAGTACTTTTTTTTTCTTTCTATTCCTCAGCCTGACTCATTTCCAGTATCTTGATTTCGAGTTCAACTTATTCTTTCTTCTGCCAACTCCAATCTGCTCTTGAAACCCTCCTGGGCATGTTTCATTTCAGTTCCTGTGGTCTTCAATGCCAATAGTTCTGTTTGGTTCTTTTATAAAATTTCTATTTAGACTCCCTTAGTGTTCATTCATTGTTTTCATGATATCCTTCATCTCCTTGAGAATTTTTAAGATCATTTTTTAAAGGCTTTGTTCAGTATGTCCACATTTTCATCTTCTTTATCTTTCTTTGGATGGGTCATCAATTCCTGTTTCTGTGTTTGTCTTGCATTCTGTTGCCACGGTACATTGTAATATTGTGAAATATGTTAACTCTGGGATTTAATCCTTGGGATGTCTGTTTCTTGGTTTTGCAATCAGCTGGTGATAAGACAGAAATTTTCTAGAGCTCCAGCCCTCCTATCAGGAAGGTCTGTCCAAGGCAAATGCAGGGTTTTCCCCATCTTTCTGGGCCTCTGTCCTGTATGGAGTTTTGCTTGTTAGTTATTTTGGAGTTTACCTGTTTAAAGGAGTTTGGTTGTCCTTCTGTGTCCCAGGGGACAAACCTCCCTCTCCCAGGGATTTGCAGCTGGCAGGCCTTTATTCCAGACCATCCGCCTTTATAGTTTTAACACTCCTTTCATTGCCTGTTGCTGCTTTTGCCTGTAGTACAATTTTAGGAGAAGGGTCACCCCAGGGATTACTTTCCCAAGTTGTTTTTTCCCAGACAAACCAGGGCCAGGAACCCATGAAGGGGTGCACACCAGCTGCAAAGTGCCCTGAAGAGGGAGTCAAGAAGGGTGCCAAAAGCTTCTTGGATGACTCCCCAAAGCTGAGCTCTCCTGGCCTTTCCTGGCCAACCCTTCAGATAACTGGCCCATGCAGCCCTTAGCGAGTGCTGCCTCTTTACATCCCCACCACCTCCGCCTGTGTCCAGGGAGTGTCGGAACAGCACTGCCACTGTCTTTGTTTGTGGTAGGTTGCAAACTATAGCTCAGAGCCAGGAATCAGCAATGTGAACTCGCTAATCAAAAGCTGTGGTCAGTGATCGGCAGTGCCCAATCCTGCTCTTGAGAAAGATCTTTACATCCCTGTTTGCTGCTAGCAGCTAGCTGGTGGCCTGCCATGACAATGGAGAATGGGTGTCAGTAGCTGCTGCACAGAGAGAGCAATTTACAGCTCTTCACTGTAATTTATTAGCCTCTTCCTCCCACTCTTCCCTGGATGTTGTACAGTATCTTACGGCCTCTGGAGTTTCTAAATAGTTGTGTCAGACAGTTCCTGCTGGGTTTCATCGTTGTTTTGGTGGAAGAACTGCGTCCTGGAGCTCCCTACCCTACCATCGTTCACAGAAGTCTCTATTTCATATATTTTTGTTCATTTTTTTTCTCAGTGTTTTAGCAGGAGTGCAGGCCAAGCACCAATTTTGCTGGAGATGAAAGCCTGAACCATGGCTATTTTTAAGTAGAGAAGTGAATAGACTAGTGGAACCAATGAGTGTGAGGAATGGTTATAGTGCACAATTTGGATAGAATGGAAGTCAGAAAGAGGGATGTGAGGATTCATGACATAGAGACAGAGAAGTTATTAGTGGTGACACAGTGTTACAGTGTCACAGGGGAGGCTTTCTCTCCATCTTAAGTTGGCAGCCACATAGTGAGAAAGATGTTGGTACTACTGTACTTGCATATTTGCATATTCATTCTCTAAGCTGTATGTACTTTCAAATATTTATCCATTCTATTACCAAACATTCACTGGACAGCCCCAAGGGTTAAGACAAAAATGCATGAAAATTCAGAATTATAAAGTTCACTCTGGCTAGGATGAGATGCTAGGAAGCAAATTAATCTAAGTAGAGACAACTTTGGAAAAGGAAGTTAGAATAGTTTCTAGTTAATACAGATAATGGTTTTTAACAGAAATATCAGAGCTAAAATAGCATATGTATAAATCTTTATATTTTTAACCTGCCCTCAGATTGCATCCTAATGGGGGAAATAAACCAGACCATCCATCTATTTCTCTGTCAATGCCTCATAAAATAGCTGGTTTATGTCTCAGGCATAAGACAAAACAAAAGTCCTAGATTATTTTCCTTCCCAAGGTGTTTTGGAAAATGACAAGTTATATTCTTTGGAATCGATTCCCGTACTAGCAGAGGATCTCAATTACCCAAGTATAAGCCAGAGAGGTGATCTGGCTAAGTGAGTCACAGAGAATGGATTCCAGGCTCTGTATCTGAGTCAGTCAGTGACCTTGGGCAGGTTGCCAACTAGGGAAAAGCAATAGGGCCCAGATTCAAGAGCTACGGAGGGAAAACGGGCACAGTAGTAGCCGAGTCTCTACAAAGAGAGGAGTCAAAAGTGATTTTTCAATTTCCAAGCTTGAAGGGTTTCAGCATATTCGCATCACAAATAAAAATAGAAGGAGATGGTAATGAATGTGAATAAGGTCAGCTGGAGCCATGGAGAATTTGAGCTCCAGGTGTAACAGAGTTGGATTTCCAGGTGGCGCTCACTAGTGAAATCAAATATTTAATTAATTTAAAAAGGAAAGCTAGCCGTTCAAACATTCTCTCAGCCAACAATACCCTCAGTTCATCTACTCCTCTCCTCTTCAGCACTTGTCCTAGCTCCCAGTATGTCCCACCTGGACCACTGCAACATCTTCCTCACCGATTCCAGACCTGCCCTCCTGTTCACCTGCAGTCCTGTCTACTCTGGAGCCAGAGTGATTTTCTTTAATGTGAATCTGGTCAAGTCCCTCCCCTGCTTAAAAATCCTCCAAAATTTTTATCTTCACCTCACATTCCTACCTGATCAGGTGCCCACCTGCCTCCTCTACATAATCTCATGTGACTTTGCCCTCACTTACTCCACTCCGGGCCATCTGGTTTCCTGTCTCTCCCTCAATCGGCCATGCCCTCAGAACGTCTGGCTTCCAGACTTCACATATCCAGCTCCTCTGTTCATTCAGAGCTCAGCTCAGACACCACCTCCGTAGAGAGGCTTTATGGAGACCCTCCAAAGCAAATAATAGCTCCCATCAGAAATTCCCTGTCACGTCACCCTGCTTTCCACATAGCTCACCATAACCCGAAGCCATCACGCTCCTCTGTGCGTACTACTTTATCCTCTGTCTCCCTCAGCCAGGGTGGGCTCCTGGCTCGCCTTGTTCACCCTGCTACCTTTAGGGCCTAAAACAGTGTCAAGCACAGAATAGGTCATCAGTGCTTCTGGAATGAGCAGCTATGACCAGAGGATAGTGTAGGAGTCATGGACCGGCCAGGGAGGTGAATAGGCTTGGAACAGACCACGAAGAGCCTTGTATGCCCTACAAAGGAGTTTGGGTGTCATCCTGCAGGGATGGAGAGATTTAAGATTTGACGTCTGACCATATCAGACTTGCGTTTTGAAAGGTCATTTGGAAGCAGTGAATTAGAGGAGTGAGAGACCGAGGGAAGGAAGCAGAGTTGGAGACTTTTGGAGTCATCAAGACAGAGTCAATTGTAATTTTTGAGAGGGGAGTTCCTGGATCAAAAAAGCACCCCCAAACAGTGGAACACAAAACAGAACGTAGGGGTTCAGAAATAAGTGAGTAACGAGGGTTTTTCATTTGCTCCTCCCTCCCTTCTTCCCTCCCTCCCTTCCTTCAAGATGAGAGAAACCTGGGCATTATTTTAGGCAGCTGTCAAAGTACTAGTGACAAGAAAAACATGAATATATAAGAGGACAATTGTTAGAGCTAAAATTCCAAAGCAGTGAAAAGAGGCAGTATAGCACAGGAGTTGAAAAGCTAGGCACTGGAGCTAGATGGTATTGTTTTTTTTTTTTTCATATTCTAGCATTGTGGCATTAGGCAAGGTATTTAAACTTGCTGAACCTCAAGTCTCTGATAAGTTAAATGAAAGAATGGCATATGGCTGTTGTGAGAAGTAAATGAGCTATATGCGTAAAAGGCTTAGGAATGAACCTGGCGGAAAGTAAGCACTCACTAAAAATTTGACGCAATTTAAAAAAAATTAATGGGTAAATATACAGAGATGTTTGGAAAGACTGTCAGCCTCCAATCTCCATTTTAAAGTCAATGTCAACGTCATCTGTAAAGAGTAAACCTGGAGATCTTAGAGATTGAATAATAATATCAGCTACTATTTATTGATCGTTTATTTTGTGTAAAACACAATGCTAAGAACTTTACATACATTATTTTAATTAATCATTCCAGAGAGGTTAATACCAACCTTAACCCCATTTATAGATTATGAAATTGAAACTTAGAGGTTAAATAACACTCACCTAAATTCCCACAGATAATAAGTCAGGATTTGAACCTAAGTCTACCTGCTTCCAAGTTCTGTGCTCTGAACGGCTGCACTACATCACCTGTCAATTCCCTACTCAGCAGATTTGAACAGAAATGTGTCGTCACATTAAAATCACCACCCTTTCAATAAAATCAGAGTAGAACAAAGCCATTTCTTTATTGCAATTGTTGATATTCCCCTTTTTTGAAACATAGTTCGTGTGACTAATAAAACAAAAGCAATCAGCCTGTCTGTCCCTCAGAGTGCCTCTTTAACAAGATCTACCCTTGCACAGAGCAGAAACTGAAATTCTGCAGAGCAGAAGACAAACACAGCCTTCATCTCGCATTATTACAGTGCTGATGACCGAGAGAGGGAGATCTGTCCCGGAACAAGGGTCCCACACAGGCGACAGTGAAAGTCACTTCTTGTACAGGGGACCCTAAAATATAAACTTGGTTTTGCAGAAATCTCTTTTATCCCCACAGCGTATTCTAAACACGAGCTCTTTGGGCTTCTGTAACAGAACTACCAGGTCTTTGAGAGCAATACACAGAAATAACCCTGTGCTGACCCGGAGGGTCGGGGCCTAGTGAGTGATAAATCTGTTAGCCCCAGTGTGGAGAGCAAAGTATTTTCCAAAGGTCACAGTGTCAGCCATACACACGGGCCTACAAATGCTTTCAGAGGTGCCCCCTAGTAAAATCGTGACCAGTGCTTTGATCTCGGGGTCTCTTTCTTTCTGTAACATGTCTGAATACCTGGGATTAGGACGCAGGCAAAAGTCAGAGCAAAAGGAAACAAACAGTGGAGAGTGGACAGCCAGGGTGGCTTCTAGTCCTGAGGTCATTTGTTTGCCTCCCTACTTGCAGACCAAGGTGAAAAGTGCATCCTGAGCTCCGGCCAAATATGGTATACAAACAAACATGAAAGAAGGATTGGCTCTATTTCCCGAGACTAATGGGGACCCCAAAAATCAATAGCTGATTTGTGACCACAAGACTAAGTCAATGTTGGGACAAAAGATAGTGGCTGTATTCAAGCCGCACTTGATCTCAGGTCAACTTGTAGTAAATTCAACAATTGTTCCTCCCTCCGGCTGCACTCTACCTCCCTCCTTCCTCGGAAGGGGTACTGATGTGGAAAGTACACACGCAAAAAACCACCCCTTGTTCCTTCTAATCAGACCCCTTTCTTCTCCTTTCTTCTCTGACTCATGACAGATTGCTGTTTGCAGACCCTCTTTGTTCGGATTCTAGTTCTGACAGCAGGAGCTCTGCTCGGAGAGAGAAGGTGGCCTGTGAGCTGCCTGGCCCTCGACCCACGTCCTGTGTTCCTAACGCAAGCAGACAACCATCAAGAGTGGGAACTTCCGTACGGGAAAACATGCTGACATGGAGCACATAGCGCAGACATTTCCCGTCTTCTCATTGACAGAAGCGACCGGTGCTTGGGGGCAGGTGAGATGAAATGTATAGGTATGAGGGGTGACACTGTCACAGAATTTCTTAAAGACTTTATATTGCACCCCAGGTTCCAGACCCCCATATCAAAGGCTTCTATGAGGTGGGGGGTGGGAAGTGACTAAGCCCCATGGCCCGTGGCCTTCACTCCTGAGGCAGAAGCTCATGCTGTGTAGGAGCGCAGATGAGCTTCCCGGTATACATCTGTTCAGACAGCTTGGTTCACTGGACCAGCTTTTGCACGAATGAGGAGTTGAACTCCCAGGTGTGTGTACTATTAGTGTCCACATTTTACACATGAGAAAGTGCTGGAGACCACACAATGAGTGAAAGGTGAGCCCTCACTCAGGGGGTCCGACTCCAGAGCCACCATGTTTAGCCACCGTGCTCTGCTGCTGTTTCCCCTCTCAGAACCTCTGCTCCCTTGCCAATAAAAGTGAGTTTTGGTCCACATCTGTCAGTGCCGTAAGGAGGAATCAACAGGAAATACATGTTAGATACTTAGTACAGGTTGGGAACGTGGCCAGAGATAAATCAATGGCCAGCCTTTTCCTGCTGACAATTATTTTATCTGATGAAGGAAGTGGAAATCAATCCAGTCCTAATTCTCAATGCCGTCTCTGATGCTGCACTATCACCTCACACATTTTCCATCTAGGTTCTTCTTCCACATGGGATTGTTAGCATTATCTCTTGGCTGACATGCCGTTCTCTTGGACATATTCGGACTGTCCTTTAGGGGAGTATGCCCATGTCACCCCGTCAACATCAGGAAGGAGCTCATCTCTCCTCAGGCTCTGGGTCTTACACTTGCCGGGAACCTGGTCTTAGAATTCTGAGAAAGAATCAAGAGCTGATTCAGAAGAGATCCTGGGACGGCTGCACCCCGGATTTACACTGTGTCCCCCACGGCTGAGGAGAGGAAGCGACAAGTACTTGGTGAGAGTGAGAAGGCCTGAGAGTCACAGGCAGTGGAGTCCAGCTTTTCTCCCTGTCTTACGTGCGGACAAATCGTGCCAGAGAGAAATAAAATTTCCCAAGCAGTCAGTGGACAACCTCCTGTATATCCTGATGTCCACGGCACCAGGGAAAACTCTTTCCACTCTCACAATGAATACTAAGTTCATGATAAATGGGGACTTATTGTTTTCAGGCAATTGACTAATTACTACACAGTCATTCAAGGCGCAAAAAACACCGTTTTGGCCTAATGCTAAATGGCTGATTATTACAATCAATATTTGTCTGGAAGCTGAGGCAGAAACTGAATATCACTATCATAGAATGAACTTTTGAAATAGAAGAATAAATCTGAAGTTTATCAAGAATTAAATATTATTGCAATTTTATCTTCAGCATTTTACAGCCAAAATTTACATGATTGATAACGTGTAGGAAAAATAATTTCTCAGCACTGTCCTACCCCTTTGCACTAATAAAGAGATGCTCAGACTCAGCTGTGGTCTGTGTGGAGCAAGCTAGTTTGGGGCCTGCTGTGCCAGTATAAGGAACTGCTGGAATTCATGTTGCTACCAAGTTTCTATGTTTTTCTTCCTCTCAAACTGCAACTGACTGAGGTAAACATTTATCTCCTCTTCCTCCTCTGCAGATACAGTCACTGAAGCCAAGTCAAAAGCTCTGGGCTTGCTCAAAGAAGATGCTTTCAGAATGTTTTCAGAAGCAGGATGAGGTTGGTAGCTTTTCTCATCACCACAGGCACAGAGCCTTGAGAAATCCTTCCTCCAACTCATGAGGAAGTTTCACTAGCTCTGTTTTATGATGAAGAGATTAAATGACTTACCTGAGTCAGGAATTAAATGGACAGGACTTGAACCCAAGTAGTCCAAGCTTTATGCATAATGCTACATTATGCTCCAAAGGGGGAAGATAAAAGCAATTGTCTACTGAATGCCTGCCACACGTTTGGATTTACATAGACATAAATGCATTAATTCACACCCAATTGTTTTAGTTTGCTAAAGGCTTCCAAGGCAGTATACCAGAAACCGCTTGGCTTTTGCAGTGGGGATATATTAGCTTAAAAGCTTACAGTTCTGAGGCGGAGAAGTGTGTCCAAATCAAGGCATCGGGTTCTTCCGGGTCTCGTCGCCTTCAGCTTCTGGTTTCCGCGGCTTCCTCTCAGCTTCCAGGGGCCTCTCTCCAAGCCTCAAAAGACTCAAACTACCGCCCCAATCATTTGAGGTAGCCGTTCTTATGACTACCTCACAAATGGCCTGACTAGTCAATGGCAAGACTAAAATTTAAACCCAAATGACTAATTCTTAAATCCATGCTATTTACCACTACACAACACTGTCCCTCACCATTTCTCCTCCCTGAGGATTCTTTTGACAATATTTGGCAATTATTATTGAGCTCTGACCACCCACCAGTCATTGGTAAGTGCTCAGGTCTCACATTCCCATAAGAGGGCATGAAGGCTTATTCCACATCCAGAATCAGACTTGCTTAGGAAAAAAGATACCCAGTAGCACAAGCACACTGGGGGAAAAACTGACAGCAAACAGGAGATTTGGACTCAGCACAATTAGCCAAAGGGAAAACTGAAGGTACAAAGCCAACTTCTCTACTCCTTGCCATTTTACCCAGGGTATCCCTAATAAGAGGTAATATTAGTCTAGAAGACAGGCCAGCGTCAGATGGGAGCTTCCTGAAGCCAGCCTCCTCTTTTCCATCCCCCCCCAAAGGGCCTTCCCCTGGGACAGGCAAGGATGCACCATTGCAACCTAAGCCAACTGTGGGAATAGGCTTCAGCTAACCCTGTCCCAGGGATGTTTGTTTTTACTGAAATATCTTCTACTTCTAGTTAGCCAGTTTTCCATTATGTGAGTCAATCTGACATTTTAAACCAACAGAAATCTTATTTTTTTTCCCCTGAAGTGTGGGCTAAAAGCAACGTTTAACATAATGAGCCCAAGGGGGAAAATGGTTCACAGTGAAGATGAATGTTTCTCAAAAAAAAAAAATTAGCCCAATTAATAACTAGATGGGATAGGCTTGCAAACAGTGAAAGGGGAAGCTGGGTTTCTTTCTTTTTTTCTTTAATTTATTTAATCACAAGGTCTATTATTTTGTTTTAAAGCCTGAACACTGATATATTTCATACATTATAGCTATTTTCTTAAAGGAAAAATATAAACCTATTTTATTAACCACTGTTCCCCATATTTACTGTAAGGTAAACAGCAGCCCTAGGTAACAGCTCTTTTCCTCCTAAATTACTACTTGCCCTTGCTCCCTGGAGACCTAACTAACTCCAGTTTGACAAAGATTGATCCTCAGTCGAGACTGAAGAAGTCGTGCTTCTCACAATGCGCTCGTCATTCTGTAGCTCATGGTGGTCAAATTCCAAATCCTACCCAAATCGCTCAGGATCCGTATGCTCTCACTTTTCCCAGGAAAATCAAAACTTGTTTCTTCAGAGGGTTCTTGGTAACAAAGCTTATTAAGATGAGTTCTTGAATATTCCCTTTCTCTTAGCTAACAGCGGACTGAGGATTTAAGTCTAAATGAATCAGAAACATATGGCACACATTTCTCCTACCAGTACACTGGGTTTTTGTAACTAAAGGAGAACAGTGCTACAGGCAAAGGATGCTTTGAGGAGCTATTGAAAGGCAAACATTGAGTGCGATTGATGAGGCTCCTCAAATGCAAAAGGCAGGCCCACTTGGCCTTGGAATCTGCAGTCCTGAGCTGGCAGGAGGGACAAGCCCTTCGTGGAAACTGCTAAGAAGCCGCTGTATCGGCACCCTTTCTCCATGCTTATTTTTATTTCTCTAACTTGTTGCCTGCCCATCCCCCATCCCTTCGCGTCTGGTTCCTTGACTAAAGTCTTTCTTATTAAATTTAATGTATTATCTTTGTTTAGAAGCCTCTGTATTCTAAGACCTACATGATGTAGAACTCAATGTTCACTTATTGAGCATGTGACCAAAGTCTGGTCCCGGGATTACGTGTAAGTAGCCTTGTTATTAAGCAATCTTAACTAGGCTCTCATTTAAAGTCCACGGGGACTTTGTGGTTGGTTTATAACCTTTCTGTCATCTTTATCAGGTCTGTGTGTGTGTTTATGTAAGAGAAAGAGGAAAGGGGATATCCAGCAAAGCTGTGCTCCGGCCTTTCAATGACAATCTGCCATGGAGAATTCACTTCATTTTTCTGAATCATCCACAAGCTGGGAACGATAATACTGCTGGATTAGAGGGCTGTGGTGAGGGTGAAATAATAAAGATTGTTCCGTACATTGTTGTAATCAAATTTATTTTGAATAAATTAGTATTACCACTCTGGCTTTTAAATATTCAAAAGGCTCTCTAAAAGGTGCTCTGTATTTTAACATCTTCATTATTTTGTGAGGCTCCTCTATACCCTTTTGTAACATCCCATAAAGAAGCTGGATAAACCAAGCCTCCACTTGGGGTACTTGTAATCTGTGTTACCAGGAGGCATTCCCTTAAGAACTCTTTTTCAAAGATTGGCCCTCGGACAGTCTGTGAACCCACAAGCCAGATCTTAGAGATAACCAAATAAAGTGAATCCATGCATAAAACTATATCGAAACCAGAGTTGGCTACCTGGACCCTTAATTTCCTAGTCTGTCACCTTGTCTTTTGGACTCAGACGCAAATCCCCACCGGAAAGGACAGAGGGCCTCCATGTGCTGTCGTGTGCTACTTCATTTATTTTATCTCATCCAACAGATGTTAGCTAACAGAAATGAGTCACATATGCAACCTCAACCACGGATTCTGACGGGGACCACACGAGATGAAAAGTTCTAAAGCCTGAAATAAGTGAAGTCTTTTGTGGATTAGAAGTAGGAATGGCCCGGAGACCCGCGGCTGCTCCGCTCCTCAACCGCCGAGCAGTCTATCCCATCTATCCCAGCAAGAGCCACCTTCCCTTGCCCAGTCGAATGGCCTCTGTACCACGGGAAGCCCTGGTCTGGACGGGGTTATGTCTTCTGAGATGTCAACCCGTTTCAAATGCTTTGGGCCAAGGGAAACGAACAGGTTGATAGACACTGGGAAAATGGGTGGGGGGGGTGCTCCTTTGAGAAGGGATGCTGTCTAATGGAGAGGAGTGGGCCATGAAGTAGGCCCTGGAAGCCTGGTCATATTCTGGGACTCATTTTCCTCATTGGGAACAGCAATTCCAGACCTTCCCATGTCATGTGGACATTGTCACTTACAAAAAAAAATAATAAAAAACCCACGAAACTGAAACTTGCCTACGGACAGTGCTGAGCATTGCATAGGTGTACGCGTGGACAGGCCCATCGCTTTCCTGCCCAGGCTACAGGTGGGGACATAGCTAGACAGACCTCTGCACAAGCTTTCCTCTTCTTGATCTGTTTCTAGGACATTTCAGTGAAAACCCGGGACCCCCACCACGTTCCTTTGACTCGTGCCGGGCCCTCCCTTCCTGGTCTCTGCTCAGAGCCCTCTGTTGGGATGGAGCTGAGCCATGGCCTCCACTCACGGCCTGGCTGGAGCCTCAGAGCAACAGGACTCAGCAAAACGAGGACACAGCAATCAGTTGGAGGCAATGGGAATCTGGAAGAACGAAGATGAGACGCAGCCAGGTGTGGTCACCAAAGAAATGATCAAAGGAGTCCCACGGGAAGGAAAATGGCTCACTGAAGAGAGGAAACGTTGGGAAACTTTCCCCTGCATTTTGTATTAACCAGCACCGTTTTATTCAACTTACAATTATGAAAGATTTACTATAACCATTTTCACAGCATACAGGATATTATTCCAGATGGGATACTGAGGACGAGGAGAGGAGAGGAGCGGGATGAGAAAAAGGACAAGGGAGAGAGAATGAAAAGGGGAGAAAGAATAAAAATCTGACAAAAGAGAATACAGAGGTAGCCTGGGCCTAGGAAAATGAGGTCACGCTTTTTGCACAGAAGGAAAGTTAAGCTGTATCCATCATTCATAGGAAACAACGCAGTAGCACACCCATTTAGTCCCTGATTTCCACTGTTACCACCCCCTTCACCACCTCCACCAGCCTCAGCAATATAATGAAATTAAGGGCTCCTGAGCTCAACGGAACCTCTATGACCTCAATCTATGCTCTTTTGGAAGAAATATAGGAAAAAAGAAAAGAGATGTGTGAGCATGCGTGTGTGTGGACATGTGTGTGTGCATATGTGTGCGTGACTGTGTGAGTGCATGTGTGCGTGTGTGTGAGGGTGTGCATGTGTGACTGTGAGCATGTGTGTACATAGGTGCATGAGTATGTGAGCATGTGTGCACCCTGATTGTGTGTGTGAGCGTGTGTGCATGTGTGAGCATGTACGTGCATGTGTGCACATGTGTGTGAGCATGTGTGCATGGGTGAGCATGCATGGGTGCATGTGAGTGTACATGTGTGTGTGCACGTGTGCAAATGTGTGCTCATGTTCATATGGGTGTGCATGCGTGTGGCAGGCAGGGCAGAGCACCCCCTGTCCCAGAGCCTGCAGCTCTGTGGCTGCAGGAGCCTTTGCAGTGGGCCGGCTGTGCCTGCAAGCCCAGCTCCAGGCTCTCAAGGCTTCGCTCGGTCTGAAGGCTGCCCACAGAGCACAGCCGGGCGCATTTCACAGGCTGATTAAAGCTCTCACAAATGCCAACTTATATCATTTCAATGACTATTAATTTAAAGAAAATATTTGCCTGGAAAAAAAAGTGAGCACTGCAAACCGTTCCTGTCTCATCACGGAGAGGACCTCACCTCAGCAGACCCTTCCCTTTGTCCTGGAGTGGGCGAGCCTGACCTGGTGAAGTCGGCCAAGTGAGCAATTACGGGAACACGGGCCAGATTATTCCAATTAGGCAACTGCACACAGACCTTTGCCATGGCGATGGCAAAAAAACTACTGTTTGGTCCCCCATTCCCACTGTTCAAGTGATAAATGACCCCCCGGCTGCTCTCCCCAGAGCAGAGGGAGGCCTGTCTCTGGACGAGGGCCAGGGAAAACAGAACAAGATTTATAAAAGCCAAAGGCAGGGTGAAGACGAGCCGTGGGGCACGGGGGAAGAGACCCCACGGGAGAAAGAGCGGCGTTTTAGTGGCTGCGTGTGCCTTTATGATGGGGGCAGTGGAGGGGACGCGGGGGTCTGGTGTGCAGGGAGGGGCCTCCGCCTGGGACGGTCTGAGGGGGTGCTCTCCTCAGCTGGCACTGCTCTCTGGCCCGCAAATCCCGGTCTGGCTCCTTCCCTCACCCCGGCTCCTTCTAACAGACGCAGTTAAGGGACGTATTTAAAATTCAGGAGACAAATGGAGACAAGGAAAGAGCCGTCATGTGCAGCTGAGATTAAGAGGCATCGTGGTACAATTAAAGATATTTACCAGAGAAACCCGAACCCCATTACACGCTGGCGTACAGTACGCGAGGAAGAGCTGTTTTATATCATTAAAGATAAAAACCAGGTCTATAGGTAAGCTTTAAGAACAATAAACATCCTGAATTCAAGAATAAGTCTGTCAAATGAAGGGATATTGATTTTGGAACAAGGAATATTATGTCAAACAACATTAGTTTAATTGATCTGAATTTAGTTTAAGTACTAAAAGCATTTATATACAAACAGCAAATGAAAATTAACTGCAGCTGAGCTCTGTGCTGCTTCTCGGGGGCTCCGGCCTGGATGCGAACCTGGCACCGAGCAGGCCTGGTTGGAGTCCCGAGCACACGGCGGGGCCCGGATCTCTTCCCCAAGAACGGCGACGGGGAAGGCAATGTGCTTTCTCTCAGAGGTAGGAACGTTGAACACCGGCCTCTGACTTTTCCAAATACACAAATGCCGTTTCTTGCTCTGAAGGAGCTCATAAGAAAACACGGGCGAGGCCAGGAGTGAAGGCCCAAGTTGGCCAGACGATTCTGGTCCTGACATAAATGGAGGCGACGAGCCCCTCCTCTGCCTCTGACCACTTGGCCCCATCTGAACTGACTGCGACACAAAGGCTGCCTCTGCTCTCCCCAGGCTCCCCCGCCAGCGGCTGCCAGGCCCTGGGAGCCGGGGAAAGCCTGCAGGGAAGCACACCTGGGCATGGACGGGGCGGGCAGGTTCTCCATAAACAGTCCCAGCCCCAGCCCCTCTGTGGTGATACAGAAAGACCGCAGAGTCGTCCAAATCCCTGTCTGGCCTCGTGCCTTTGTTTCCTCTTGAAAGGGAGAGCACAAGATGGACCCCTTTTTCAATCCTTTCTTGCGGTCGTCCCATAAAACTCACTTCAGAGGTGCAGTGAGTGAGCCAGGGCAGAGGCACAGTTTCACTGTGAGGGGAAATTTCAGGGAAACCTTCAGGAAGTCCCCAGGCCGAGGCGATCCCGCAGAGCTGCTGGCACCGGGCTCAGGTGTGCAGCCACCGAGGGGCCTGGCAAAGGGATGAGCAAGTGACCGCTCGGTGACATCAGACTAATTATTTAAAGTCTGGTCCACTCAGGAGCCAACCGTCCTTCCACTTTGTGTTCAGAGGCCTGGCAAAGGCCCCAGGATGTTGTTTTGTTCACATCTTGCCACTCGTGCCCTCTCTCCCGGAAGCCGAATCTCCAAGGTGAGAGGGCTGCTGGCCCGGGCCCGTGAGATGGGGCGAGGGAAGCCCCTGCCTGCCCCCAGCCTCAGGCTCGCTCCAACCCAGGCGGCTGTGTGATGCCAGGCTTAGAACTTGATGTGTGGCCACATCACAACCAAACAGCAGAAACCCTGGTTCCTGTCTCTTCAGACTCTTGGCTTCACGTGGAGGCTGAGTCTGAGGATTTTACCTGCAATGGGACTGTACATGGGCTCTCAGTTTTGCCATCTCTGTCTTGATTTCTCCTTCTTGAAACATTTTTCTATCCCACCCAAGATTTAAAACAAAATACGTTTCCCCTTTGCTGTCCCCACTACCCAGCGGAGGTGCAGAGTGACTGAGGACCAGGCGACAGTGCTCTGGAAAAGCAGGTGTAACTTGCAGACGAAGATGCAATGAGGCAGAGGACAGGGTGGGGTCCTCGGGCGACGAAAGGCCTGGCTGGGAGCCTCCGCTCCTCCTATAAGAAAAGTCACCTCATTAATACTTCCAAATGTCCTCCGCAGGGGGACTATGCAGTATCTTACAGGCGCCACACAACTGCCCTGCTGCCACGTTTGCACATCAGATGTAGACTGAGTACCCCTGCGTGCCCCTTTTGCCAAGAAGACGTGCAGGGTTCCTGCCTAAGGTTAGGGGAGCGGATCGCCCCAGCGCAGCCCGTCTTCCACCCACCAAAGCAGAGGAATGCAAACAAGCTGCCACAAGTACCCCGAAGCCAGGCCTTTGCTCTCCCCAGAAAAAAGAGGGTCAGAGCAAGGAAAGTGTTTGGAAGGTCTTGAGAAGCTGCAAGGGGCCCGAGGCAGCTGGGCGCAGGTTTAAGTCGGTCTCCACCACTCCTTAGACTGTGACCTTAGGTGCGTCACTTAACCTCTGCAGCCCACAGCTTCCTCCGTGAAATGCACCGACTGTAACAAAGGGGAGGGGGCTTACGTCGATGTGGGTGGCCCTCAGTTATGCCAGAAAAACTGGGAGCCAGAGGGGCCCACACCGAGAAAAGAAAGAGGGCCTCAGGCCTTCTCTGCCTGAATCGAGGAGAACCCATCCCAGGTGCCCTCTGTAACCCTGGCAACAGCAGGTCGGTTTTCCTCTTCTATAGAACAGGAGGGGAAGAGCCAGGGTAGATCCCTAAGGTCTCTTCCGGTTTTGACTTCCTAGGACAGTTTAAAGCTCGCTGGGCAAAATCTTCAGATTCCTGAAGACCTTGTTTAAATTCACCTCCCCGGAATGTAGCTGTTGTATGTCTGAACATTACAAATTATGAAATATGAAATAAATATATGCGCATATACATAAACACATATGAGTCTATATAGACATGCATGTATATATGTAACTCAATCGTTCCAACCAGGGACTTGAGCCAATGCCTGGAGTTTCTCCTCCTCGTTCAGGATTCAAGAACATTTGGCTCAGTTCCAATATATTCCCGAGTTTCTGAATCTCATTCCCACAAAGATCTGTCTTCTCTCTTTGGTTAAAGAAATGCATGCTGGGCGTTCTGCCAAGCACTTGGGGGCCTTTTAGCTGTGACCCCCGGGGTGTGCCCCTCTCCTGTGTCACAGCTTTGTGGGGGTGGGGGAGGCCCACAGTGGCCCTGCTGGAGTTGGCAGTGCATTCCGAGGCCCAAAGGGCTTACCAGGCCCAAGACTGGACACTTCAGGCTTGTATGTCCAGAAACCCAGAATCCTGATGTGCCCAGTGTCTCATGGAGAGACCCTGGGGCAGAAAGAGGACAACCTGCCCTGAAACAGCCAAAGTCACTCACTCTGTCTCACCCAGAATCAGCCCTTCATGATTTACAAAATATATTTACATCTTTGACCTGATGTAAGTCAAGTTCGGTCTTGAGCAACCAAACAAATACTGAGTTGATAATGAATATGCATATGGCAGCCCAGGGATAAACTTTTGTGGACGTTGTTTCCTCCTGTTAGCCTCTAGCAATGTTGAAAAGGCCCCAATACTCTGCCTGGGGAGAGGCTGGTATCAGGCTCCAAGGACAGAAGGAACTACGGCTGATCATTGCAAAATAGAATGAAAGATCAGGGGTTCCCCTTCTAGGCCCTGCCCTCACCAAGGTATTTCTACTCCTCTCTCAGACTTTCTCTGGCCTTCAGAACAGGATTTACTGGCTGTTTCCAAGGGCCCTTAAAGCTCTGACATTATGTGGGTCTATTTGAATGTCATCCAATTCCTCTTCACGGGATGAGGAACTCTGTCTGGTATTAAGGACTTTGAGAAATGGGGGGGGTCACTTGGGAGGAGAGGTAGGGGTTTCCCTAATTAAGCAGCGTTCCTGGTGAATGTCTTCATGGAAACAGGCAAACGGGGCTGCCAGGAGGCTGACCAGGCGTCCTCGTATGTAACAGAAGTTGGGCCATGCCAAGAAGAAGCCGAGACACCGCTCTTCTAATGATGAACTTCAATTTAGGAAACGGAAAAGCTGCGAGTTATAAGGATAAACGCTCCCTGGCTCTGGATTTAAAGAGTTCATTGTCTGCTGGTGGAGACACACACATGAAAAAATTATTTCAATAAAATACCCTAAGTGATAAAACAAAGGAAAGAAAGGTATGATGAGAACACAAGGAAGGGGCATTTCACCCATCTAGGAATTCAGGAAATACATCTTGTCAGGGATGACATGCCTTGGCCTTGCATTTTAAGGGTGTTTTGTTTCTCACGGCGCGTTCTGGTCCTTCGTCTCTCACTCTCCTCACAGCCTTCCCATGAGCGCCAGAAGAGGAGAGTTCCCTTGACTGACCCATGAGAACACAAGGCACCAACCAGACCACGTGGCTCAGCTCATTAATGCAGAGAAAAGGCAAATTGGCTAGTTTTTGAGCATTTGAGTCAGGTGTCGATTGGCTGGAGACTGAGTGGAATGATGGTGTGGATTTCTGGGGTCCTTTGAGCTCGGAGTAAGGAGTTTAGTCCCAAGGAGCCAAAGGGGTAGAATGTTTTGAGAGCCTGAAATTTTATAGTTTCATTTGTGTCTACCAAAGCCATCCTCTATAAAAATGTGCATGCTCTGACCCAGAAACGCCATCGCACTTACGGTTTCCAAAGTTTGTGCTTTTTTCACACTTTGTACCTTGCAACTTCTATTCCCTTTGCATATAACATACTTCGCCAATGTTGGCCCACCTGATGTATTCTTGTTCATTTATTTTTTTTATTAAAGAAGTTGTAGGTTTACAGAAAATCACGCAGAAACTACAGACCTCCCATTGACCCCCTCAAACACTCAGTTTTTCCTTTTTTCTTATTAACACCTTTCATTGGTGTGGTAGCTGCATTACAATTGATAAAACAATGTTTTTATAATTATAGAATTAACTATGACGCATAGGCTATCTTTGGGTTCACTATGTTGTGCAGTTCTTTTTAAAATTTTTATTCTAACAAATATATAGCCCAGATTGACCCCTTTTAACTGCATTGAAATATACAATTCAGTGGTGTTAAATATATTCACAACGTTGTGCTCATCATCATCACCATCCATTACCCAAACTTTCACGTCAACCCAAACAAACCCTGGACCATACAAGCATTGACTTCCCGTTCCCTACCTCCACCCTGGCCTCTGGTAACTTCTATTCTGGTTTCTGAGTCTATGAATTTGCTGCTTCTACTTATTTCATATAATTGATACTGTACAATATTTGTCCTCTTATGTCTAGTTTATTTCATTCAACATGATGTCTTCCAGGTTCATCTACGTAGTCACACATAATGAGAACTTCATTCCATTTATGGCTGGGTAATAGTCCATTATTTGTATACACCACCTTTTTTTTCCCCCACTCATCTATTTTGTTGCTCCCATCTTTTGGCAAATGTGAACAACGCCGCTACGAACATCAGTGTGCAAATATCTGTTTGCATCCCTGCTTTCAATGCTTTGGGGTATAAACCTAGAAGTGGGATTTCTAGGTCATATGGTATACTTACATTCGGCGGACCCACCAACAATGAACGAGTGTTCCTGTCTCTCCTCGTCCTCTCCAAAACGTATTTTCCACTTTTTAAATAGTAGCTATTCTAGTGGGTATGAAAGGGTATCTCGTTGTGATTTTGATTTGTATTTCCCTAATGGCTAATGATGTCGCGCATCTTTTCACGTGTTTTGGACATTTGTATGTCTTATTTGGAGAAATGTCTACTCAAGTCTTATGCCTATTTTTAAATTGGGTTGTTGAGTTTTATAAATTATAGATATTAAACCTTTTTCAGATATGTGGTTTTGAAATATTTTTCCAATTCTAGAGGCTGACTTTTTACTGTCCTAATAAATCCCTTTGATGTACAAAAGTTTTTGATTTTTATAAAGTCGCATTTATAGATTTTTTTTTCTCCTGTTGCTAGTGCTTTTGGTGTAAACCCTAAGAAACCTTTGGGTAAAACAAGGTCCTGAAGAGACTTCCCTGTTTTCTTCTAGGAGTTTTAACGTTTTGGTTCATATACTTAAGTCTTTGATACATTTTGAGATAATTTTGGTCTATAGTGTGAGGCAGAGGTTCACTTTCATGCTTTAGCATATGTATAAGGACTTCTGACTGGGACTGCATTGAATCTGAAAACCACTTTTGCTGAAATTGACATTTTCACAATATTCGGTTTTCCAATCCATGAACATGGAATGTTGTTTCATTTATTTAGGTCATCTTTCATTTCTGTCAGCAATGTTTTGTGGTTTCCATGCACACGTCCTTTACATCCTTGATTAAATTTATTCAGAGATTTTATTCTATTAGTTGTTACTGTAAATGGACATTTTAAAAATTTCCTCTTCAATTGTTCATTACTAATATAAACATTACTGACTTTTGCATATTGATCTTGTACCCAGCCAGTTGCTGAATTCATTTATTAGCTCTAGTAGCTTTTT